>VONZ01001905.1:0-84945 GCA_012976165.1 Labeo catla
AAAAAAACAAACAAACAAAAAAAAAAAAAACAATTTAAATACTTTTTAATCTCAAACGCTCATCTTGTCTTTGTCTCTGAGCTCTGTGTATTCCGGCTCAAGACAGTTAGGGTATGACAAAAAACCCCAATCGTATTTTCTCCCTCAACTTCGAAAATCATTTCAAAATCATCCTACATCGCTGCAGAAGTATCGACACAGTCTTTGCAAAGTGAACATGCAAAGAAGATCAAACACCCTAAACAAAAAAGGTAAAACATCGATATAGGATGATTTTGAAGTTGAGGGAGAACATGAGATGGGAGTTTTTTGACATACCCTAACTGTCATGATCCCTCAGCTGGGATCATATACAACTGCATTTGGGATCATTTGAAGCTGCATTTAAACTGCATTTTTGAAGTTCAAAATCGGGGCACCATAGAAGTCCACTATATGGAAAAAAATACTTTAATATTTTATTAAAGTATATCTAATTTCTTTACAACTGAAGAAAGAAAGACATCTTGGATGACAAGGGGGTGAGTACATTATATGTGAATCTTTGTTTTGTAAGTGGACTTCTCCATTAAGAGTACATTTTTTGAAATTGAGATTTATACATCATTTGAAAGCTGAATAAATCTTTCCACTAATGAGTGGTTTGTTGATAGGACAATATTTGGTTGAGGTATAGCGATTAGAAAATCTGGAATCTGAGGGTGCAAAAAAAATCGAAATATTGAGAAAATCACCTATAAAGTTGTCCAAATGAAGTTCAATGCATATTACTAATCAAATATTAAGTTTTGATACTTTTACGGTGCGAAATACACAACATATTTTTATGGAACATGATCTTTACTTAATATCCTAATAATTTTTGGCATAAAAGAAAAACTTTGACCCATAAAATGTGTTGTTGGCTATTGCTGCAAATGTACCCATGCTACTTTTTTGGTCCAGGGTCACAATTACCTTTGCTTACATTTTGGAATTTTTCAGTCCCTTTGGCTACTGTATTAATTTGAATGTGCATATTCTTTTTCTGAGTTCTTTAATATAGGCTTTTCTCAATTAACTTTTACCTACCATTGATATCAGCCAGCAAGCACAACCATGTGGGGCCCAAATAGGTTGCACCTATGGCCAGGTCAGTTTTGTTCCATTAAAGAACACATCATCTGCTGAGAACCTGATAGATTTAGGCCCCATTCACATGGAGACAGAGCTTTCCCTCTCCAATCTTTTTTTCCCCTCTTTCTTCCGTAAACACAGTGTCTCAAGAAATATCTGCGTACACATGAAACCATTGAAACTGACTCAAAACAATGTAGTATACATGCCAGTCCAGTATGTGGCGCTGTAATTCTTCCACAAACATACAACTGAAATGGAAAAACAGACTTGGAACATGCGCATAAACCTTGCACGCTGCATACAAACCCAACACAACAACAAGAAAAGCTAGTAAATTTAATAAAACGAATAGTCTCAGTAGCTTCTGCAGCAGGAACACAAGCATGTAGTCCGCCATTGTTGTTGTTACATGTCTGATTAGGGTCGAGACATGGGTTGATGACATCATCGTTTTACAAAATATACGGAGTGGCAGTACACACAAAAACACAAAGGTGTCATTTTCAGATTTACCCACTCTTGAGACCTGGTTTTAGAAAAATGGCGGTTTCACGCTGCCAAAACACCAGATCCATCTAGAGGGAGACACGGGAGTGGATTTTCAAACTCACTCGCACACTTTAAATACATCCATGCCTGATAAGATGGTGGTAGCTGAGGAGAGATTCCCTTATATGATTGCAAAGCACTTTGGGTGTACAGCAATACACAACAAAACACTATATAAATGCCTCATTCATATTTCCAAAAGATATATTTTTGATTTTAGCAGATCAGCTCCTCCCACACATCAATTGCATCATCAGTGAAGCCCCTCCCACAACAGTCACTTGATCAGTGAAGCTCCTCCCACAGCCATTCAGCAACAAATGCTGGAATATACCCATCAATTTACAAGTGCAGACAACTTTCAAAGCATCAAGAAGAGCTGAAATCTGTGAAGACTGAGTTTATTAAAGAGGACAGAGGTGAAGATGAGAGATCTAGAACACACTGAAGATACTGAAGAACAAACAGGTTGGTGTTTATTCATGATTTCTCATTCATTCATGATGCTGAAGAGTATTCATGCTATAAAGATTCGAGCACTTCATCAGATTTATGTGAAAAGAAATGGGACTTGTGTTGGTTTTTATCATTAAATGTACTTTTTAGAATGGCTGAGAGGACTGTACATGTAACTTAAGCAAAACCTGACTTATAGTTTCTAAAAATAAATAAATAAATAAAGTTGTATTTCTCATAAATTAAGATGCTCCAGTCATCAAAGTTTAACTAAAGCCATGTTTCATTGTAGGTTATATTATTTTACAGGATCAGTGTTTAGAGATAAAAACAAACACCTGGGTGACACCTTAGATAAAGCATGCAAATGAAGTATTCAGGTATCGTAAACTGCCCCAGACTCTATTTTCAGAAGTCCTATTCAAAGAATGGGTTGAGGCTCCACGACCCATTAAAGACAATAGGAGAGAGTCACTGTAGTCTGGCTCATTTGATTTACAATGAAGAGAACAGGAACCTCATGCTAGAGACTTTGCTTAACAAAATCATTCACCTGATGGCTTCATCTTTACCTTAAATGTCAAATACAATTCACTCCACCTTAATATTTCATGTGATGTTATGTCAGGACCAGAGGTTGCGCTAGACTTTAAGATTGTTTGTCATTTTGACGGACAGGGTCGTAAAAAATCCTCCATAATCTATTATTACCCGTCATTATAATTTTCATATTTTAATTAAAATAAAACATTTAATTGCTTTTATTTTTGTTGACATTTTCATTTTTAATCATGAACCTACAGGACAACAGCACAGTGTTTAAAAACAACAAAATACACTAGGGCTGGGTAAAAAAAAAACAACAAAAAAAACTAATTTCTCAAATTTAATAGATTCTCATTTTAATGAACCAATATCGATTCTTAAATCACAATGGATCTTTTGGTCTATGCTATTTTCAGTTGATGAATAAACAGTACATAATGTGTCTTCCTTCCAAGAAATAGCAATAGGCTATGCTTTGTGTTACTTGTGATATAAAACAAAGTCTCAGATTTCTGTCCATTTCATTAGGAAATGCAAGCATTAAATACTGTTTTGGCGCTCTTTAATGTGGCGTGATAGATCGTTGTATCTTCTGTGTACTCGCCTGTGTTATCAAACAAACGTTCGTGACAGTTCCATTTTTGTTCTGGATCCAGTTCTCTGCTGCTACATTGGAGCGCAACTGGACAGGAGTGGGAATTACAGCTGTAATTTTACAATAGATCACCCTCAGTGTAATCCGTCAAAATGACGGACGGCCTTCAGATTTTTCCGCCACTGATAAAAAAAATTCTGTCAATGACAGAAAATTCTCGGTTAACGCGAACTCTGGTCAGGACATAGTATCAGAACATTAAAGAATCTTAAACTGTAAGATCTTAAACAGGTTCTTACATTTGTAATAAGACAAAACGAAAAGTCTAGTGTGACTTTATTATGAGAAAGGTTTTAGAAAAATATATTCACAATCTAAAAAGTTGGTGTGAAAACTATGGCACATTTTAATGTTATTATTACCTTAATAATAATGTCACTCTCATTCATAGAACATTTCAGGGAAGTACATTTAAGTTGTAAAAATGCATCAAAATGATTATAGAAGTTGCCTGTTTCATCACTGTTATTTCGTTGCACTTCATATTTCTCTATTTGAATTATTTTGATGTACTGAAAATGGAATTCAACGTTTTTCTTTAATTTCAGAGCTGATGGAAGAGAACGAGCAAAGTGAAGAACTGAGTGAAGTAGAGAAGAAACATCATGACAAACCTGGAGAAAAACCTTTGGGTCATGCAAAGACTAAAAAGACACTTTTAAAGAAAACAAAAGCCAAGAAATCTTTCACCTGCACTCAGTGTGGAAAGAGTTTCCCATACAAAAGCCATCTTGAGATTCACATGAGAATTCATACTGGAGAAAGACCGTTCTCATGTGATAAGTGCGAGAAGAGTTACATGCTGTCATCACGCCTTAAGAGACACATGAGAATCCACACAGGAGAGAAGCCATATGCATGTGATCATTGCGGGAAGAGTTTCTCCGAAAAACGAGGCCTTGAGATTCACATTAGAATTCATACTGGGGAGAAACCGTTCACGTGTGATCAGTGCGGCAAGGGTTTTAGAGGAAAACTAAGTCTTGAGATTCACATGAAAGTCCATACAGGAGAGAAGCCGTTCATGTGTGTTCTGTGTGGGAAGGGTTTCAAACAAAAAGTGCATCTTCGCCAACACATGAGGATCCACACTGGAGAGAAGCCACACGTATGTGATCAATGTGGGAAGAGTTTCACCGAATCATCACATCTTAAAGGACACATGAGGATCCACACTGGAGAAAAGCCACATGTTTGTGATGAATGTGGGAAGAGTTTCACAAAAGCATCACATCTTGAAGGACACATAAGGAGCCACACTGGAGAGAAGCCGTTCACATGTGATCAGTGTGAAAAAACTTTTTTTATAGAATCAGCTCTGAAGACACACTTGCGAGTTCATATGAATAAGTCACATTCATGTTATGAATGTGAAAAGAGTTTTTCACGTCCACAACAATTACGAGAACATCAGAAAATACATGCTGGTGTGAGAGAGTACATGTGCTTTGAGTGTGACAAGACTTTTATTTCAGCAAGCCATTTGAAGCGTCACCAGGTTATTCACACTGGAGAAAAACCTTATGAGTGTTCACACTGTGACAAGAAATTCAGTCTGTCAGCATGTCTGAAAAGACACGAGAGGATCCACACTGGAGAGAAACCACACAAGTGTGATCAGTGCGGAAAAAGCTTTGTTTTGAAAAGCGCTCTTAAGATACACACGAGGACCCATGCAGTGCATCAGAAATCATATTACTGCTATCCATGCAGGGAGAGTTTCTCTCAGTTATTTTCTTTATACATTCATATGAAAAACAATCATGATCTAAAATCACGGTAAGTAGTTCATCTTCATGTGCTGAGCTGTGAAGTCTCTTCTGTGTTAGTTTCCTAACAGCCATGATGAGTGACAGGACATTTTATTGGTTGATCTTGTGTCATGTCTGTTGGAAATAAAACTCATTACTTTTTGGCAGAACTACTCAAAATCATCCAGAAGGAGAGGATGGAGAGAACACAACTAATCCAGCATCCCGCAGAAAGAAACATCATGAAAATAAAGAACAAAGAGGTTGGTGTTTATTCTGTATCCTTCATTCATCAAGCTCAAGAAGAATAAAAGGTCAAGAATAAAAACATTACAAAGCACAAAAAAAAACAAGTCAATAGATTTTTTTTCTTCTAGAACCTTTCTAATTTTGACATTTATATCATAATTGTGCACAGCAGTGTTCGACCAGATTTGATGGAAATAAATGACTCTTGAACTCAATGGTGACTCAACGTCTCTCATTTGAAATCTTACATGATTTAATGTTTTTTTTAAGGCCTGATGGACGTGAACAAGAAAGCAAAAACAAAAGCCCAAAAATCTGTTGCCTGCCCTCAATGTAAAAAAAGACTGACATGTAAATCAACCCTTAAGAGTCACATGAGGATCCACACTGGAGAGAAACAAACCTGTGATCAATGTGGGAAGTGTTTCACAGATAAAGGAAACTTCAAGAGACACATGAGGTTTCACACTGGAGAAAGACCACACACCTGTGATCAGTGTGGGAAGAGTTTCACTCAGGCATCTAGTCTGAAAACACATCTGTCCACTCATTCTGAAGAAAGACCATTTAACTGTGATCAGTGTGGTAAAAATTTCCGTTGGGCATCAGTCCTGAAAAAACACCTGATGGTTCACACAAAGGAGAAGACTCATTTGTAATATAAGGAAGTTGTATGGTACAAGAGCAACAGAAAATTCACGGGAAAGAATAAAAACAACAACAACAACAACAAAAAAAACACTGCAGTAAGATTCAGTCTGTCAGAAACCCTGGAAATACATGAATGGATTCACTCTGGAAAAAAAAAAAAACAGAGTCAGATTTCCATTAATTATCTAGTAACTAAATTATCTTCAGATCCAGCAGTGCATCAGCAAACATGGCACAATAAAATCTGTTTAAATCTGTACTAATCGGCTGCAATGAGTGACACGACAAAAGAAACATCATCCAAAGTTGTCAAAGTTCATCTCCAATGGTAATTTAATTTCCTTAATTTGGATCATCCAAGTTCTCTTTTATGAAGGAAAGTAGGTGTGTTTTAAATCAGTAGTTCCCAGCCACATTCCTGGAGGCCTCCCAGCACTGAACATTTTGCATCTCTCTTTTGTCTGACACACCCATTTCAGGTCTTGTAGCAGAGATGTTCTTACTATAGGATGATGAGAGGGTCTGTAATACTATTAAAGAAAGTATTCTTAAAGGAGAAGTCCACTTCCAAAACAAAGATTCACATATGATGTACTCATACCCCCTTAGCATCCAAGATGTTCATGTCTTTCTTTTTTTTAGTCGTAAAGAATTTTTTTTTTTTTTGAGGAAAACATTTCAGGATTTTTCTCCATATAATGGACTGATATGGGGCCCTGAGTTTGAACTTCCAAAATACAGTTTAAATGTGGCTTCAAACGATCCCAAATGTGATCGTAAATTACCCCAGCTGAGAAAGAAGGGTCTTATCTACACTGTAAAAACTAATCTATAGAATTTACCCAATAAATGTGAGGTAACAATTTGCATCGACTTTGGTGGGGTAGATTTAATCCCATATATTGAGTATAAACTATCTGAAGTAAAAAGCTATTATATACTTGCATAAATTGGGTAACAATACCTCACATTTATGTATATATTCAACAGCTACTTACTCACTAAAATTAGGTAAAAATTATCCCTTCAAATCAAAGTTAATTAATATCAGTTAATAACAATTACTTATTCAGAGAAGGTAAAATGTACCCCCCACAATAAAGACATTCAGATGGTTCATCAGATCAATGTTTTTAATCCAAAAAATCCTATGAAACACTCAACATATAGTGCAGCACAACAGCTTTACACAACATTTCAAGTAATGAACCTGTTTTATAACTCACTGATCTATCAAATGTTGTTTCAATAATGTTGGATAATAAAACATATCCCTGTTTTAGGACATCCAGATCAGAGTGGAAAAGAGAAGTGAGGAGAGAAGGGAGCAGAGAACAGAAAATGAAAGGAGAAGTGAGGAGATCAGAGCAGTGCTGGTTGTCCAATCACATTAAGATTTTCTTGTATCTAAACTCTTAGACTAAACTCTTAGTGTCTCTTCAGATTTACACAACAGTGACTGACCAAATCTGTGGTCCAGGTACATTCATATAACAAATAACCGAACAGCCTTGTTTAAATGCAGCAATGATGCACCAAATTATCAAAAAACACAGAATGAAGTGCTAAATAAAGTACAACAGCTTCACACAACAATGAACGAATTGACTTGTTTTGTAACTCACTAAGATAACAGTTTCAAATGTTGTTTCTGGATAATTGGCTACTGCAAACAACACATGCCACTTATTCTATTTTAAAAATCAAAAGCACACACACAAACTCCACGTGGTTGTTTCTGTGCATGTACAGTATCAAATATCTGGATAAAGAAAACAGAACACCAACATTCTTTAGTTTTTGAGCTTGCTCTCACTCTCAAAGACAGGATGAGAATAAAAGAAACAAACAAATGGGGAGGGAAAGAGGGTTAGAAGGAGAGATCAAAATTCTTCAGGCCACTTTCTATTGGTATTCCTTTTCTGTCAATCTGGGGGAAAATCACAGAGCAATGGAGTGGGCTGAGAGAGAGTGGATGGATCTGTGTCTGTGTGTGGAGCAAATAAGAGAAAAGAAGAAAAAATATAAAACTACACTCCATTACAACTCCATTAAAAGTATGTCCAGACAAAAGATCCTCTTCGAACAAGAGGGGAAATGTGTGTCTACTGCATGAGCTTATTTTTGAGGCTGTGGACCTTTTTCAGTAGTTTTGCCCCATCAATTTCCAAAAAAAGTTTTTGAAAAGCTTCAAACGTGTTCTTCAGCTCCTTTGGATATTCGATGTTGATTGCATAAATGAGTCCCATCAGCATTATGCATGCCTTTGTTCGGCTTCCACATCCTTCCATCACTTGGTTTCCCTCGATCACAATAGACAAATCTGATGAATCCTCCTCAGCCATGACATTGTGCTTCACAATCACCTTCATCGTTTTGTCTGTGTAGTCCACACATTCCTATATGTTAAAAAGAAACAAACAAAAAGCATACACATTTTTATTTCATTTAAGATGCTGTTTCAATATATTTTAGTTTATCTAAAAGGAGAGCAGAGGGGGAGTGGAAGGCAAAAGGAGAAGGTGGATACGAGAGGAGAGGAGAGGAGAGGAGAGGAGAGGAGAGGAGGATCCCTTGAGTTAATCAAAAATCTGTTATCAATATGACATACCTGGCAGTCATGGAAAAGATCTTCTTGTCTTTCACCGAGGTAGTTAATGAGGCAGCAGACAACAGCATCTCTTTTTTTCTCAATGTTCTGTGTCTGTAGGGAGATACAATTTAGTGATAAGACTGTTAGCGGAGTGGGGAGTGATTTACATATACTAAGACCGAATTCCGGCCCTGCAACAGACTGGCGACCTGTCCAGAGTGAACCCTGCCCCTTCGCCTGATAAATGCTGGGTTGGCTCAAAAATCTTGTGACCCGAATGGACAAAGCAGTAAAGAAAATGGATGGATAAGACCGAATTCACACATTGATGTTAAAAGGTAGTTTAAGTTGGTAAGGAGCTCAACTTTGCACACAACAAAGCAATTGTTTACAAATTACTTTACTTCTAATTCACTCATATCAATAATTACATATTTGTGAAAAAATAAAATAACATACGTCATTTAAAGTGTCCAGCAGAGGACGCATCTTGCAACCAGCTGCTCCTCCTTTGGCACGCATTAGCCGCAAAAGACCTGGTGTGTACTCATCAAGCTTCCGCATGAATGTCTCCTCCAAGGAAACTGTTGTGATGCGTCTAAACTCCTCCTTGATCTAGGAAGTAAAAGGACCAAAAATTACATTTTAAATTAAAGAACAGCTCTCATAGTAATCACATGAATGTATCCTAGTGGGACGGAAAAATTACAAGACATTCTCACCTGAGCCTCAGTGAATAATGCTGGCCACCTTTCTTTAAACACACCCACAGAGGGGCTGAGGCTGACCACTTCAACTCTTCGGCTAGAGAAGGTTTTATTCATTTTATCTGCAATTATCTTTGCATTGTTTTTCTTTGTAATTTCACAGATTAATTCAAGCCTCTCTTTCTCCAGAGTCTCTTGGCTTTCACCAGTAGGGTGCGGAGGGAGGTAATTAACCTCTGCTTTTTTGGGCTTTTTTATATTTTTCGAAGGCACTGCATCACCTGGATGCTTCCTTTTTAAGGTGTTGATTTCAATTTCCGGGTAAGAATATTTTCGAGATCTTAGCTTGGCACGGTAATTGTGCATCTTGTTTTTTATGCGCTGCTGCCAGCCATATAAGCCTGCAAATGATCCCGGCTCCCTAAGACACGGAAACTTAGAAACCAAGGCTTCAGCCACTGAGAGGATTTGCTCATTGGTTGGGTAAGCAGTGTAAGAAAAAATTACTTTTGCAAGCTCTTGCATTATTGCTGATTTAACACTGGCATCCATGAAGTGTCTTCCAGTGGCATCATATGAGTTGTTTGCCTCTGCGAGGATGAGTTCTATGTCTCGGGAAAACTCCGGTACTTGGAATGGCACTGGCCATGCAGCAGAGCGACATGAATCAGGGAGAATAATGGTGTCACTGGAACTTGACGATGCATAGTTTGACACCTCTGAGGATGCATCATGATCTGCAGGGCAGATGTCCGTTTCAGTAGTACTTGCAGGATAGGTGCTCACTGAACTCAATGTAGATGATTCAAGTACTGGGTGTAGGTCAAGGGTTATCGTCGGCTCTTTTAGGATCACTTTAACAGTGGCCTTGTCATACAAGTCAGCAGTTGAGGTGACACTGAAAAACTCATTGTCAAAGTGTTTGTCTTGGTATAGTAGTCCAATTTCCCCATGCAATTGAAAAGTTTCAGTAACTATGGAAACAAGATCTTCCACTGTATTTGGAATTCCTGTTGGAAGTTTCAGCTTTTGAATGTTGTGTTCTTCTAAAATGACTCTTAAATGGACCGCCATTGTTGTTTGGTGTGTGTTTCCTCAGCTGTAGAGACAGAGAAAGAAAAGAAATTGAGACAGGTTATTAATAGTTGATGAGCTTACTTGCATAGGTTTGCTTCAATATTCTTCTGCCAAAGCAATAAACAGATATTTAGTTCAGTGGAAATTTCAATAAATAATCTTTGAGGAAAGGAGGAGAAGAAAGGAGAGTAAGTATGCATTACATTTTCCCATTTTCTGTGGCAATCGTCCCTGTTAAATAAACATTACAATAAATAAATAAGACCGGATTCCTGGCCATACAGCTGTTAAGTAATTGTTTCAATATCTACTTGAAAAGTGCACACATATTTGATTTGACATCATAAATAAAATCAACCCATTACACTTACTCTGATGTGCAAATGAAGTGTTTAAGGGTCACCATACGGCCATCTGCTGTATTGTATGCAGCCAAGGGGTATGTTTCTTTTAAATCAGAATGTTTAAGGATTTCTGTCTCTCTTGTTGGCTCTACTTTGAAACTCCTCAGGTGTTCACAATACCAACCACTAAGCAATTTCAGAACAAAGACAGGAGTTTCACGCACAATGATTATTTGCTGGATTTCTCCAAAGTCAGGTAGGCCTCCTGTTGAGCCAAACGGCAGCATCATGCTAATATTATAGTCTGTGCCTAAAATGGTTGCTTTATTTGTCATGTTCACAAACTCTTCCCCAGGGAACTTCCTTGCGACGGACTCCTTAATGCCATCTTTAAGAACATCAACTGCCACAAGAGTCCTCTGGGACACTGACAGTGCTGGCCTTTGGTTGTTGCTTCAAACCGCATAGTCCAGAAATGTACCAGTGGCCCGTAAACAGTTGTAAGCCATGGATAATGCTCGAGAAAGTGGAGTTTTGGTCGAACTTTCTCCTCTGGGAACACTTCAAAATATCTGTAACGGTGTTCTGAGATCTTACTTTGCATGTATCCTATTGTCTCATCTGTGTGGAGAGGAGCCATGACAAGCTCCACAACATCTTTAAGGGTCATCAATACCTCTACTTCATGCTCCTGGATCTGTGACCGTTCTCCAATGCAAAAGCGACAGAAATGTGAAGCTGAAAAGCTCTCAACAAAGCCACCTATTGAGTGAGCACCAAGATTGTCAGCGACTACAGCAAGTACAGTGACCTTGACCACTTTGCCCAGACTCGAAACAAAAATACCTTCATCTTCAAAGGACTTCAAATCTCTGAGCAGTGGGTCCAAAACCTTTGCATAGCCATACTGGTTGACATAATTTGCCTTGCACAAAATGGTTAAGTAAATGGAAGTCAGTGTAGATCCCAATGTGGCATGTATGTCTGCGAACACCCAGTACACTGCTGTGACTTTGTGCTTCTTGCGGGATGTTCCCAGAGGGTTGCATATCTCAAAGTCATCTATATATAATATGAGTGGGAGTTTAAGTTCATCCTCACATAAAAAGCTGTTTTCTCTTAGTAAAGATCCATCATTAAACGATCTGTATCCAGAAGAGGCATCAGATGGCTTTTTGTTTTGTAATATTGTGTTTTGAATGTGGCTGTTGTTCACAAGTTGAGATAATAATGGGAGGATTGGTATATACTGAAATGATTTTTTCTGTGTACTATCAAGTATGTACTCAACTGGTTCAATCGATGAGAGATGCTCCTTACTAAATTGCTCTGTCCTGAACTTACTGCTGAAAGGCCCATCCACTCGTAAAGCAGCACAGACAGGGCTTAGCTGGCAAAGGTCTTTGACCAGTTCTGATATCACTGAGTCTTCAAATGTACAGCCATGTTTTCTCAAAGTACTCAGAATGATCTCTTTAATGACGGGGCCAGATGCAGACGCTGTAAGGAAATGAAATTCCTCTACTAGTTCATTAATGCATGAATTGGAGACATTAAAAATGTTCTCCATTTTCAGGAGGAGCAACCCCACTCTTTTAGTAATAATTTTGTTTAAGTCCTCATCCTCCTCAAGGACTAAGCCACAGTCGTTTTCATCCTCAACAAAATCACTTTCTTCATCCGGGTTGTTTTGGTGTTGATAAAGAACATTAGTCTTGAAATCTTCCAACAAATGTGGGTTGTGTTTTCTACTCTTGTGGCTGTGGAATGTTGTATATTTGTTGGTCTTATAATCACAACCCTCAAAAACACATGGCACAGTTTCAAACTTTTTTAGATGGCCACCAAGATGTTCAAAAAAATGCCTCTCATTGTCAAAAGAGCATGAATTACAGACAATGCATGTAAACGAAATGATGTTTCCTGGCTGGGTTGACTGAGAATGATGCCTTGACAAATGTGTCCTTAATGCACCCCATGTCTTGACTGTGCAAGGACAGTCGGCATAGAGGCAGGGTATGGAGTGGACTCGACCTAAATGCTCATGTATTAGTCTGCTGTGTTTCAGCAGGTCCAATCTTTTTGATGTTGTGAATTTGCACAACTTGCATTTCCAGTTCATTTTCCCATAACTGAGGATTTTAGTTAAGGTAACTATACCTTTAAGGACAATGTGATTTATTTTATTTGGAAAACTTGCATACCTGTACAGGATACACTTGTGGTGGGGACGTGGGTGGATGTGTCAACACTAGAACTGGTAACAGTGGTCTATCAGTGAGTCTCTGCTTGTGAAGGACAGACAAGAGGAACTGAAGAGAGGGCAAATAGTGAGTGTCCACTTTTGGACACTCACCTCAATATAATGCAATAATCACCCCCTTTGGTTATTCGGGTGGGTGTTTAATACGCAAAATGGATTATAACCCCAGACGTTTAAAAGAACCAGGCGGCTATTTGCAGACCGGTGATTGATTGGGGAAATATGGTAGTTTATCAGTGCTCCTCTGATCTGGGCAGTCTGTCTGTCTGACAAGGGCCGGTCATGCAGAAATAACAGACTGTGTACTCACTTAAATAAAGGCATTGCAATTACATATATTAATATTCATGCTTCATATAATTAGCTACATAGATGTAATGTGCTTCATAGAACATATTACAAAATTATGAAAACATTTTTTAAGCACTGATGTTCTAACAATAACAAATATAATATAAAATAAATTCTAAAATGTTGTACGTGATCCCACAATTCCTTAAAAAACTTAGGTGCAGCAACAGTTGGTGTTTTCACACACACTCGTGGGATACAGTGGTAACGTTACTATGTTTTTATTTTTAATCCTGCGCCCATTCAATATATTAGAAAAAGATGGCGTTGACTAGTTTCTAACCTTAAAACCAGCGGTCAGACACAGTCATGCATGCTGACTAATCTTGTAAAAAGCACACCACGACGGCATTTCAACTTACCGGCAGTTGTGCAGACGGTGAAAGCCCGGGACACAACAAACCGATGGCAAAGAACTAGCAGCGACGAAAGCAGACGTGCCGCTGCCTTGCGTTGGCCTGGGGTCAATTTGTTTATTTGAACACATCAAACCGACGCGTGGAACACAATAAACCAAGTTGCCTGACCGACGGTCCGACGTTGCCCAACGGCCGACCGTCGGCTTGATGTGTCCCGGGCCATGGTGACGCCAGCGACAGATTCAAACTTTAATTTCAAGTAATGGCATGTTAAACAAACGAACGCCGAATACAAGTGAAGTGTAATATCTCATAATTAAAAAAATATATATACAGCACTCCTATGTAAATAGCTTACCTTCACTTCTGCTGTTCAATGGCAGCCAGAGAGAGGATCCAGCGTCGCCCACATTCACTCAAAAACGCGGGCTGACGCATGCGCAATTTAAAGAAAAAAAAAAAAAACTCACGGTTTGGGGGTATATTTTACTGCATTTTTCTATGTGATGGTTCTTACTGTTGACGAATGGGTAGCATATGTAGAATTTACCCATTACTTTAGAATTCGTTGGCTGGCTGCAATAATCATGTAAATTTTATATGGTTTCCACAGATTATATTTACCACTCTCTAAAATCACTTTTTTCAGTGTAGCGAAATGATCGGTTGTTTTGATAAAAATAATACAATTTCAATACTTTTTACGACATGAACATCTTGGGTGACAAGGGGGTGAGTACATTATATGTGAATCTTTGATTTGGAAGAGGACTTCTCCTTTAGTAACCAATTACATTACAGCCTTGATGTCATTGAATTTCAGTCAGAGTTGTGCGACACTCAATCGCCGTTTCAATACCATAGGAAAGAATGAGAAGAATGAGAAGTGTTGTAATCTGAATCCCACCTGTTGCAAAAAGTCAGTGATTTTTTTTAGAGATGCATTGTTTTTTCATGGTAAACACATACTCGTTAGCTTTAGCGTTATGCTTTTTCGGCTAATGGTTGCAGGCTTACCTTCTAGTGGCTTTGTCTTGGAGTCTCTACTAATGAGCTTATAATCTGAATCAGGTGTGTTTAATTAAGGAGACATGGAAAACATGAAGTGTTGGGAGCCTCCAGGAACGTGGTTGGACAAAACTGTTTTAAACTAACTCAGTGTTTCTGTGCTGCCATAGTTCAGGGACCTGAAAAAGTATAACACTTTTAAGAGAGACTGATATTAATTTTTAACTGGTTCTTTATTGTTTTTCACCAGAAAATCTGCTTACTCATCCACTTCTACTCTTCCATCCAAATGCAAGATAGATATCATGTAGTTTTGCAACTGGCAACTTTGTTTCTCTTCTTGTTTTGAGATCAGCTTTTAAGTCAGCAAAGAGAGATCTGTCTCATTAGTTTTAACTTTTACCTTTTTTGTACATTTTTATTTTATGCTGATACTGCTTGCATCAGGAATAATTTCATAATTTTATTTGAAATTATTTGCATGTTTTGCATGTTTTGATTTTCTTAATAGATTAATAAATGCATTATATTTTCACACAAGACCTACACGGAATGGAATTGTTGTCTGTCTGCATTATAGACCAATTATCTGTTTGTAAACATTCGGCATGCGCGCGCAGCATGGTTGCAGAAAACCCGGGACAGATCGCCTTTACAGCTAGAGAATTACAAGGATAAGGCACAAAATACTTAGATTTAAAAAGAGTATAGATTATTTTGATTAGATGTCATTTTCAAAATGTTATTCGCATTTTACAAGAGCTTGTCACCCCATGATAAGCACTGTTATTCAACGAAATTGACGTTAGATAGTGGGATAGTCTTACAGATCCGAAACAGGGATGACATTTTTATGGGCGGTTCAAATGGCAGTCGCATGGAATAAAAGAATAAAAAAGGTAAATTTGATTTTATATTTCAAAATCCTGACTTTATTTTCCCAATTCTGAGATTGTATCCCACAAATCTAGAGGAAAAACAACCCGTCATTCTCTCTTTGACGTCATTTCACTGTGACGTATACTCCAAATTGGTCTGTACTAACTGTGTGCTGGTGCGTATGTAAGCGTTACATTTATAAATTTGGCAAAAGTGCTGATTAATACAGAAATCCTGCTTGTGATTAAACAATTGGCATTAACCAAGAAAACAACTTTAATCGAACAGTACGCTAATTTGAACTTGAACTTTTATGTTAGTTCAAGCATAGTTTTATGCTTGAACTAACATAAAAACCTGACGTACACCTTTGAAGTGTTCCAGAAACTTTTTTAGGAACTTGACGGAGCAAAACTGCTGAAGAAAGTCCAAAGCCTTAATGGAAACTAATGGAATGAGCTGTCTGTTCTGTAAGTTAAGACTCAGTCAGTGATGGTTTGGGGTGCCATGTCATCTGCTGGTGTTGGTCTACTGTGTTTTCTGAGGTCCAAGGTCAACACAGCTGTATACCAGGACGTTTTAGAGTACTTCATGATTCCTGCTGCTGACCAACTTTATGGAGATGCAGATTTCATTTTCCAACAGGACTTGGCACCTGCACACAGTGCCAAAGCTACCAGTACCTGGTTTAAGGACCATGGTATCCGTGTTCTTAATTGGCCAGCAAACTCGCCTGACCTTAACCCCATAGAAAATCTATGGGTTATTGTGAAGAGGAAAATGCGATATGCCAGACCCAACAATGCAGAAGAGCTGAAGGCCACTATCAGAGCAACCTTGGCTATCATAACACCTGAGCAGTGTCACAGACTGATCGACTCCATGCCACGCCACATTGCTGCAGTAATTCAGGCAAAAGGAGCCCCAACTAAGTATTGCGTGCTGTACATGCTCATACTTTTCATTTTCATACTTATCAGTTGGCCAAGATTTCTAAAAATCCTTTCTTTGTATTGGTTTTAAGTAATATTCTAATTTTCTGAGATACTGAATTTGGGGTTTTCATTAGTTGTCAGTTATAATCATCAAAATTAAAAGAAATAAACACTTGAAATATATCAGTCTGTGTGGAATGAATGTATACATTATACAAGTTTCATTTCTTGAATGGAATTAGTGAAATAAATCAACTTTTTGAAGATATTGTAATTATATGACCAGCACCATTATAGAATAGAATCTACACAAACAAAGTAAGTGCAAATTGTTACCTCAATTTTGAGTAGGTTGTTTTTTACAGTGTACACTGAAATTGACTTTGGCATGCATATGATATGCATGTGTTTGCCGTACATATAATACGCAGTTTTCACATGCATACGCACCTACCTCACACACTTTCATGAGATCTGGTCACAATCCCTGAGGTAGACAATCTCTCGTTGCATCCAATCACATGAATTGTCGAGGTGAGATGACTGCTCCTGTTAGTCCCATGTATATAGTGCCATTTCTAATCGCCCAGACACTGACGCTTTGACATGTCAGAAGTGCCTGTACGCAAAAGGCTAATAATAATACCGGCCCACTTTAAGCAATGGATTAAGAACAGTTATTTGCGGAGGTAAAGGATCGTCATCTTTACAACTTTCAAAAACAAGTTGGAAATGGAAGGCAAAACTTCGGAAGTAGGAAGGAGGACACAATAATATCTAGACTCTGCATTGATCACACAGCTCTTAATCAATCAATATTTATTATTGATAAACATGAATCAGGTAATTGCAATAAATGTGGTATTTCAGAGACAGTGGAGCATCCTATTACTATGAAGCATATGAAAGAGAACAAATGTGATTAATAGAAGAATTACGTTTGTTGAATATTGAAAGTATAACAATTAAGACAATTATGCAATTATTAATTATTTAAAAGCAACAGGTCTAATAAATAGAATTTGATCACATAACATAATGAATCATAAAAAGAACTGTATCCTTATTTAATACTCTTTTGGTTAACGTTTTTATTTATTTATTTATTTATGATATGGTGTCACTAATATCTGTCATGCTCCATACTCCACTCCAGTAGGTGGCGGAAAAGCATCTTCTAGGTAGGTTTGCGGACTGCCATTAAAAAGAAAAGAGGAAGAAGAAGGTAACAGGTGTTGTGGGTTTCCGGCGAGGAAGGGGCGGGTTGCTGGCGGAGGCGCAATGGCATCAAATTCAAAAAATAATATAGCTTATTTCCTTCCACAAGCTGAGTCCCTGCTACATAGGTCCGTTCAAGATCCTGAGGCAGATCAACGACGTCAACTTCCAGCTTCAGCTCCCACCCAGGTACTGCATTCACCCCACCTTCCACGATTCCCTCCTAAAACCCTTTTTTCCCTCTGCCACAGATCATATGGGAGCTGAAGCGGAACCCCCTCTTCCGGAAGTCCTAGACCAACCCTCCATCTTTACAGTCCACGAGATCTTGGACTCACGGTGTCGGGGGGGCCACCTGGAATACCCCGTCAACAGGGAGGGGTATGGGCCTGAGGAGCGATCCTGGGTGCCCAGAGACGATGTACTGGATCCTACCTTACCATTGGACTTCCATCGGAACCACCCGGATCGCCCTGCCCCTCACAGTCGGGGTCACCCTCGGCGTCGTTTAAGGGCGCAGTGAGCCGCTCCTGGAGGAGGGAGTAGTGTCAGGCATTCACCACAGCCACCTCCACCTGCCACACCTCCATTTGCACCGCCCACTTATTCATCATCACCTGAATTCTAATCACCTGCACCTGATCCTCATTGAGCCACACCCTATAAAACAAACACTCTCACCATTCCCCCTTTGTCTGGTCTCTGGTTTTGGCGTGGCTCACTCTCTGGAACTCACATCTACTCAACGTTACAAGGACAGTCAGTTAAGAACTCATTCATACTGTTTCATTCCGTTTGCTGTACTTACAAGCTTGTCAATACATCTCTGGATTGGATTGCTACTCACCTCCTGTCTCCTTCGTGTGTGTGTGTATCTGTGACACCCTGCTGTATCCCACACCAGCTGCAGGAGTCAGATTTGACTGATCACGGGTCTAGAGTAAGGAGAAATGACTGACTGCAGGTTAAAACTGCCTGAACTGTTCTAAGTTCTCCCACTTCTCCATAATTGTGTCACTAAACAGCAACTATATAGTAGGACTAAACACTCAATTGGTCAGATCAGAGGAAGTGAACAAACCCAGAAAGAGCTGATATTATTTAAAGAAAGAGTTGTGAGCATATAATGAAGAGGAAGACTGACAGAAAGAGAAAATGGCTGATAAGTGTCATTTGTGTCTGCTGGGACTGATCATTCTCTCTTCACTTCTCACAGGTAAAGAAATGTGTTTTCTCATCTGCATTTAGTGGGAAGTATTTTGGGAAAAAGTTAATTCATGTTTTATTCATTGATAAAAATCAATGTATCAATATAGATTGAGACTGTTGTCTTAATTTGTATCGTATTCATTTTCTCAGAAGCATCTTCATGAGTTCACTGTGATTAGTCTGTATCCAGATACAGTCCAGGTAAGAATCTCTGATGAAGCGATAAACTGGGTTAGTCTGATTTTGACTTAGCATGAACACTTAATGTGGCCTGTAATTATTTCAGTTCTTCTGAATGTCATTATAAATGTCTAATGCTGAAACAAATGCACAGTCCTGCTGTCCTGATGTTTGTCAAGTGTCCAGCAGGTGGCGTCAGATCTCAGTTCCAGAGAACTACTGTGGGGATTGGCTTATTATTAACTGTCATATACATTTTAATTGACATTTGGTGTACAACATAAAGTTTACGCGAAGTTAATCTACTTGGAATCACACACCAATGCTGCTTGTTTTGATTACTTCAAAAATTAAATTAAGTTAAAATTAACTGAAGCAATTATAGAGGTAATGTTCCTATTACAGTTTAAGGGCCAGATTTACTAACAACTATACAAGTGCAAATCGTCTTTTGGCGTTAAAACAGTACTGCCAGGATTTACTAAAGATGTGCAGTGAGGAATTAGTGTTGAAAAGGTGTGGACACAGTTATTTTTGTGCCTAGGAATTTTCCTTTCAGATGAAAAATTTATAGGAGGAGAGTATTAAAATGAATCACGCAATGTAATTTACTAACATTTGTGGTCATCAAATGACTGGAATTTGCGCTTTAATTTAACACCCAAAAAAGTGTTTCTCTTGGTAGATTGTGCTGGTCATTATGCAAATCTGGCTGCATCTGTGTACTTTAATGTATGACATATAGCCCCATTCTGCCCTAATGTGCTCACATACTGTAGATTTAATTTGATAGAAATTTAATTGGCATTGCATTCAAATTAACTTTGTTGTAAGTTCTTGTTGTTGTTTTTTTTTTTAGGGGCAGTCATGGCCTAATCGTTTAATAGCTGGACTGATGGTTTGAGTCTCAAGTCTGGCAGGGATTGTAGGTGGGGGAGTGAATGGCCAGCGCTCTCTTCCACCCTCAATACCAAGACTGAGGTGAAACCTTTGAGCAAAACACTGAACCCCCAACTGCTGTGTGTGTATTTGCGTGTGTGTGTGTGTGTGTGTGTGTGTCATGAGCCAGGTTTGATTCTAGTTATCTGTTCTTTTTTTGTCTTGCCTTGTCTATCCTGCGCTATCCTCACCAGGTGGGCTCATGACTGGGCAGCGGCAGTGTGGGAGTCGGAGGTTGAGTGTTGCGGGCAATTCTCTCTTTTTAAAGAAGAGATGTTAAAGGTTTTTGACCACTCTGTTTTTGGACACGAGGCTTCTTGACAACTTGCTACACTTTGCCAGGGCAGACGGTCTGCTGCTGACTTCTCTATTGAATTCCACACCTTAGCTGCCACTTGCAAGTGGATCGAACCAGCTCTCATGGCTCGCTTCCTAGAGGGTCTCACTGGGGAAATCAAGGAAGAGATTCTGGCTCGTGATCTGCCTTCCAGTCTTAACCAGCTGGTGGAATTGGCTATTCACCTTGACAAACGTTTTGAGTTGCGTCGTCGTGCACGAGCACTCGTTCCTGAAACACGGCCTCAATCATCTACCGTCACTCTCCCCATGGTGCCCTCATCTGAACCCGAGCCGATGCAACTGGGAGGTCTTCATATTTCTGCTGCGGAATGCCAACATCACATTCTGGAGAGACTTTGTATGTATTGTGGCGCTCAGGGGCATTTCGTCGGTAGATGTCCAGTAAAAGGGACCGCTCGCCAGTAGACCGAGGAGTACTGGTGAGCACTACAACATTCTCCCTATCTCAGAAGTCACGCACCTCACTCACTGCTCTTCTGCTATTTTTCATTCCCCCCTTACTCCTATCGTTTTGGGGCATCCTTGGTTAACTTTACATAACCCTCAGATTAACTGGGCAGAGGGGACCATAATGTCTTAGAGCTTATCATGTCATGTTAAAAGTCTTGTCTCTGCCGTGCCTGTTGTGTCTTCTGCTTCTGTGTTTCAAGATGAAACCTGTGATTTGTCTGGGGTGCCCAGGGAGTACCATGATTTGCAAGTGGTGTTCAGTCGTTCTCGGGCTGCCTCTCTCCCTCCCCATCGACCGTATGACGGCAGCATCGATCTCGTTCCAGGTAGTATTCCTCCCCGTGGTAAATTATATTCTTTATCCGCTCCTGAACGCGAGGCGTTGGAGAAATACCTTGCTGATTTGTTAGTTGCCGGTACTATTGTACTATTGTACTATTGTAAAGGGTTCTTCCGTTCGGGCTTGTCGATGCCCCAGCTGTCTTTCAAGTGCTCGTGAATGATGTCTTGAGGGACATGCTTAATATTTTTGTTTTTTTTCTACTTGGACAACATTCTTATTTTTTCATCCTCCCCTCAAGAACACGTTCAACATATACATTGTGTGCTCCAATGCTTGTTGGAGAACTGACTTTTTGTTAAGGCCGAGAAGTGTGTTTTTATGCTAGTTCTGTTACATTTTTAGGTTCAGTTGTGTCCACTGATGGCATCAGTATGGATCCGGCTAAGGTGCGTGCTGTTTCTGATTGGCCTGTCCCAGATTCTCACACAGCTCTCCAAAGATTTCTGGGGTTTGCAAATTTCTATCGTCGCTTTATTCGTAATTTTAGTCGGGCTGCCGCCCACCCTGACCGCTCTCACTTTGACCAAGTCCCGCTTCATGTGGTCGGAAGCTGCTCAAGAGGCTTTTGACCATTTTAAGAGATTATTTACTTCCGCTCCTATTCTTATCATTCCCGACACTTCAAGACAATTC
The DNA here is from genome assembly GCA_012976165.1 of Labeo catla. Taxonomy (NCBI): domain Eukaryota; kingdom Metazoa; phylum Chordata; class Actinopteri; order Cypriniformes; family Cyprinidae; genus Labeo; species Labeo catla. The sequence continues at coordinate 21,825 of VONZ01001905.1, forward strand.
ATAGTGGAGGTTAACGCCTCTAATGTTGGGGTGGGAGTGGTGCTTTCGTAGTGCTCACACCAAGATGACCGTGTTCACCCGTTCACTTTTGCCGTGGCAGTGTGTGTGCACTTGGATGGGATCAATGCAGAGCACAAATACTGAGTATGGGACAACACACTTGGCTACATGTCATGTCACTTACACTGTTGTAAAATTAAATTTCTGTAATAAAAAAAAATTGAACTTAGGCCACTGTTAACTGAAGAGAGTTTAATGACACACGGCAGCTCACTTAAAGAAAAAAAAAAAAGAGGAAATGTCATTTCACACCCGTCAGTCTAATCTGTGTTCAGAGATGATCTCTGCTCTACTGCAGTTAAACTGAGTTCTCACACGTTTCCAAACCTCAACAGTGAGATCACAGCTCTGAAACACTGCTTAATAAATAATTGATGACGGGCTGTTGTATCATTAGAAAATAATGCACACCCGAGGTGGTGATGTGGAAACATCATGAAGCGGAATCAAATATTATGGTGTTGTGTTTTTTTTTTGTCATTTAAACACACTTGTGTATGGTAATAATTTCTTGTGCATCTTAAGCATGATGAACATTTATCTTCATGTCAATGATATTATGGATATATGCAGCTATCACAGATATTTGATTTGTATAAATATTTAAACCCAGTTGGTAAAGAGAACTGTGTTTCTCTTCTGTAGAACTCAAGGCTGATCATAATGGATGTTGGGTTTGATTGAGGGTGTGATTTTTAACTCAACATGCATGACAAAACAGCAACTGCAAATCCATGTTTCACTGTCTGGATTCCAGTTTCTGTAAACCGTAGCGATCCATTTGCTTTTCTATAGCTGTCAGTAAACTATGAAAATATAGATCCAGTTTCTTGTGCATTTGTAGTATATTTATATTGTTTTTTCAGCATTCAACCTGAACTCTAATGCTGTCACTCAGTATTTCTGTCACTCAGTGAGTGAAACCGCAGTGACTCCGCCCACTGTGACATCCTGTGCTGCTGTTCACACTCCGACTGACAAACACTCACAAACATTCAGCAGTGCTTTGATCTGCTTTAGGCTCGATCTGTCAATCTGTATCTATCTACCTGTCTATCTATCTGAAATTCTGCCATTGTTAACAGAAAACAGAGTTTAATGCCATTCAGCAGCTCACTTAAAGAAAAAGTGGAAGCAGATTTTTTTTATTTGATTAACATAAAAGTTTAAAAGAAATTCTAGGCTACAGAGGCCTAACATAAACCATGGAGCAAAGAAGATAATCTGAGAAATATCTCAGTATTTTATTTATTTTTTCTTTCATACAGTGTGAATCAAATTTTAATTTGGAAAAAAAACAAAAAAAACAATCTCTTTAATTTTAGTGCCATTTAACTGCATTCTATAGGCTCCATCACACAGTGAGTTGTTCTCCTGCATCATGTTCATCACCAATCAACTGTATGAATATATAAGATGACCTATACAGGTTAAATGTGTTAATCATTTTCATAACAAACTTATTAAATTAAAGAATTAAAATGACAACTCTAGTTAAAACATGCTACCAACCAACAGATGACTCTTTGTATAATTACAGGTCTTAGGGGATTTAAATCAAATTAAATACAATTCAAATGATCGTTAGTTCTACATTGTTTGGTTAATTCATTTAAAACTAGGTTTAATTTGTTTCTTCAACAGCCTGAACTAATACCATTGTTAGCAGCTCATTTGAAGAGAAAAGAGGAAGTGTCATTTCACAAACCTTCAGTTTATTCTGGGTTCAGAGATGATCTCTGCTCTACTGCGGTTAAACTCAACAGTGAGATCACTGCTCTGAAACACGACAACTGCTATAATTAATATGCTATTTTAGTTACAAAACTGTAGAATGACAAATTAACCATTTCAGCATTATAAGAAAGCTTTGACTCTGAAATAGATGAGAAAGGTCACTGTAAAACTTTATAAAGACAGAGTTTGTTTGAGTAAATGATGATTCCATAATCACTTTATCATAATCATTTGCAGAAATACAACAAACTAATTGTCTTTATATGTCCACTCTTTGTAATGTAATATTCTTTTTTTGTGTCAATGCATCTTTGAAAACAGCAATCATGAGTCTCGTGGTTCAGGTGAGATTCAGAGCAAATATCAGCACTAACAGTGTGAAGATCAGTCAGAATATGATGCTGATTCAACACTCGTCCATCATGCAGTGATATAGTGTCAGTCAAATAAACACTCAGCCAATCAGATCAGAGGAAGTGAACAAACACAGGAAGAGCTGATAGTATTTAAAGAAAGAGTTGTGAGCATATAATGAAGAGGAAGACTGACAGAAAGAGAAAATGGCTGATAAGTGTCATTTGTGTCTGCTGGGACTGATCATTCTCTCTTCACTTCTCACAGGTAAACAAATCTCTGTTTTCTCTACAAGACATTTAGTTTAATTAGTCTGAGAAAGAGTTCATTTCAACATGATCAGTTTATACATGTGTTACATAAAGAACATACTGGATTATTCCTGATGCACCCTTTTTTATGATGAATGTTTTTGTTTTCATTTATTAATATATCAAATAATAATCACTGTTCTTGTGTTTCAGGTAGCAGTGGAGTGGATGATGCTCATGTGTTCATCAGTTCTGGTGAAAATGTCCGTCTGCCCTGTAATAATGCTCTTCATGACTGCACATCAACTACATGGAACTATTACAGTCATTCAGCAGCAGCTGAACTAGTTTTTTTAGGGATAAAGAAAGACATTGAGAGTCATGAGAGACTGAGTCTGGGGTCTGACTGCTCTCTGAACATCACGAACATCATAAAAGAAGATTATGGATATTACATCTGCCAACAATATGTGAATGGACAACACTACCAAGAAGCTGATGCACGTGTTTATCTGCATGTTCTTCATGGTAATTTTAAGATTATGTACTCAATTTAAAAAAAAAACAAAAACAAAAACATTGGTTTAATCTCCCATGATGATTGAAAAGTGTGTGATTTGTGTGTTATTTTGTGTTTCAGTCTCTTCATCATCCTCACAGACTGAGATCAGTGCAGGCAGCTCTGTGACTCTCTCCTGTCAGTTGTATTCATATTTACATTATAGAGTCTCTTGTGATGATTTGATCAGTTCTGAGGGAATTCAGCTGTTCTGGGTGAATCAGGCTGGTGTTAAACTGACAATATCAGACTCCAGATATCAGATATCAGCTCCAGGACACTGTATCATCACTCTGACTACAACACTCCTGAATGAAGATGACAACAGAGAGTGGAGATGTGAAGTTACTCACAGAAATCAAGTCAAAACCTCAGACACATATACTGTCAAGAGTTCAGGTGAGAAAGTAATCGTATAAATAATTTTAAGTCCTCATTATTTAATGTCAGTAACACTAAGGACTATTAGTATTATTGAAGTAGAACAAACCAAGGAACAAAATCTTCTTTCAGTCTGACAGAAGAGAAACTCAAATCAAGTTTAACTGTCCAAGAAGTGCTGCTGTAAATAATGAAGAAATTGAAACTTGTCAGCAAAAACTAACATTTTATATAATATGATCATTACAGTTATAATTGTCATATTCTATAGTATAATTCATCTGAACTAACATTCATCCTTTACAGCTCAAGCTGATTCAACGACAGCAATGATTCCAGTCCACATCACAAAATCAACTACAATGACAGCAGTAACTTCTACACAAGGTACTGTAAAAAAATAAATAAATAAAAAAATTAATAATAATAATAATAATAATAATAATAATAATAATATTCACTGTCATTTTCCTCAAATCCTCTCTTATCTGTGTGATGCACGTAATCATTTAAAATAAATTGAAAGAGTTGAGTAAGGGGAAAGACCTGTTAATGATTAATATTCAAATGTTGTTTCTGGTGTTTTGATGAGTTTGTGTTATGTTGAAGTTTTGTGGTTTTCATTGTGCTGAAGGGTGGAGCTCGTGGTTTGGTTGTAGATGATGACAATGGTGTTTGTTGTTTAATGCAGTGAACATGGAAGTGCTGATGTTAATGCAATGATAAACAGTGTTTTATTTGTTCACTGCATATGATCTGTTAGCTGCAGATTTTAACTGAAGTCACTATGATTAACTGGTTTTGTGATTGATGCTCTTAATACAGAGTGACAGTCTGTGTGTCTGTCGGCCCCATCAGACAATCATAGACAACATTCACACACACAGCGGCTGCTCACAACCAAAGATCAATCTCCACTCTTCACCACAATGGAAGAAAACACTCATAAATACACTGGGATCTGATCAGTATAACTGAGATATATAAACAAACACACAAAAAAAAAAAAAAAACATTGACTAAGTTCAACTAAAACTAAACGTTTCATTTTAATTCTATCATAATATTGTACTACAGAGAGACTTAAGTTTCTCTACTTCAGACATCTTAATTATGGAAATGCTGGGTTATGTTTTTTCTACTCAACCACTGAGTTGAGCCCATTGGCTCATATGCTGGGTTGTTGTTGTTTTTTTCCAGTGTTGGATAGATTTTGTGTTGCCCAGCTGTTGAGTTAGTGGCTGGGTCAATCTCACTGACCGCCGAAACTATACACCCCTCCCCAAGACGAAACAACCCATCACAGACTTACTTCAGCTGTTGAGTTACGGTCAGAGCACAGGCATTTTGCATCCTCTACAGGAGAGAGCGGTTCTCATCGCCGCCTGAATGGAGCACTTCTTCAGCAAAATAAAGGTTTATTTTATTTAATTTATAAACTCTTTACTGTGTTGTAAATAAAATTGTATGCAACACAACATACAAGAATGAGATTTCAGTCTGTTGAATGAGTTTCTCATGATGTAAAAATAATTTTTCTTGCATAATATGACATAATTGTATTCATTATAGCACTGAATGTAATTTATTTTGTTGTTAAAGTATGTTCTCTAATGTCAGTACCCAGCAGGCACACGACGTCATAAGACATTGGTATTTGATTAGATTTAGGTTGCGACGTCGGGTGACCAAAAATCAACGTTGAGCCAATGTCTAATGACAACGTTAGATTGACGTCTAATAGCGATATCAGCTGACGTTGATATTTTGTTGTTTTTAGGTTGTGTTGGAAAGTGACCAAAATCCAACGTTGAGTCAACGTCTTAAGCCAACGTCATATTGATGTCAAACACTGACATTTAGTCGTCAGGTATGGCAACCAAAACCCAACGTCTCCTAGACGTCATAATTGTAACGTCCACCCAACGTCAAATTCTGACATCATAAGACATTGATCTTTTGTTAGTTTTAGGTTGTGGCATTAACTAACCAAAATCCAACGTCTAGCCAATGTCTCAAGCCAACGTCATATTGATGTCAAATACTGACATTTAGTCGTCAGGTATGGCAACCAAAACCCAACGTCTCCTAGATGTCATAATTGTAACGTCCACCCAACGTCAAATTCTGACATCATTAGACATTGATCTTTGTTAGTTTTAGGTTGTGGCATTAACTAACCAAATCCAACGTTGAGCCAACGTCTGAAGCCAACGTCATATTGATGTCAAATACTGACATTTAGTCGTCAGGTATGGCAACCAAAACCCAACGTCATCTAGATGTCATAATTGTAACGTCCACCCAACGCAAATTCTGACATCATTAGATGTTGATCTTTCATTCGTTTTAGGTTGTGGCATTAACTAACCAAAATCCAACGTCTAGGCAACGTCTCAAGCCAACGTCATATTGATGTCAAATACTGACATTTAGTTTTCAGTTATGGCAACCAAAACCCAACATCTCCTAGACGTCATAATTGTAACGTCCACCCAACGTCAAATTCTGACATCATTAGACACTGATCTTTTGTTAGTTTTAGGTTGTGGCATTAACTAACCAAAATCCAACGTCGAGGCAACGTCTCAAGCCAACGTCATATTGATGTCAAATATTGACATTTAGTCGTCAGGTATGGCAACCAAAACCCAACGTCATCTAGATGTCATAATTGTAACGTCCACCCAACGTCAAATTCTGACATCATTAGACGTTAATCTTTTGTAAGTTTTAGGTTGTGGCATTAACTAACCAAAATCCAACGTCGAGGCAACGTCTCAAGCCAACGTCATACTGATGTCAAATACTGACATTTAGTCGTCAGGTATGGCAACCAAAACCCAACGTCTCCTAGACGTCATAATTGTAACGTCCACCCAACGTCAAATTCTGACATCATTAGACATTGATCTTTTGTTAGTTTTAGGTCGTGGCATTAACTAACCAAAATCCAACGTCGAGGCAACGTCTCAAGCCAACGTCATATTGATGTCAAATACTGACATTTAGTTGTCAGGTATGGCAACCAAAACCCAACGTCTCCTAGACGTCATAATTGTAACGTCCACCCAACGTCAAATTCTGACATCATTAGACGTTAATCTTTTGTTAGTTTTAGGTTGTGGCGTTAACTAACCAAAATCCAACGTCGAGGCAACGTCTCAAGCCAACGTCGTGTTGATGTCATATACTGACATTTAGTCGTCAGGTATGGCAACCAAAACCCAACGTCATCTAGATGTCATAATTGTAACGTCCACCCAACGTCAAATTCTGACATCATTAGATGTTGATCTTTCATTCGTTTTAGGTTGTGGCATTAACTAACCAAAATGCAACGTCGAGGCAACGTCTCAAGCCAACGTCATATTGATGTCAAATATTGACATTTAGTCGTCAGGTATGGCAACCAAAACCCAACGTCATCTAGATGTCATAATTGTAACGTCCACCCAACGTCAAATTCTGACATCATTAGACGTTAATCTTTTGTTAGTTTTAGGTTGTGGCATTAACTAACCAAAATCCAACGTCGAGGCAACGTCTCAAGCCAACGTCATATTGATGTCAAATATTGACATTTAGTTGTCAGGTATGGCAACCAAAACCCAACGTCTCCTAGACGTCATAATTGTAACGTCCACCCAACGTCAAATTCTGACATCATTAGACGTTGATCTTTATTAGTTTCAGGTTGTGGCATTAACTAACCAAAATCCAACGTCGAGCCAACGTCTCAAGCCAACGTCATATTGATGTCAAATACTGACATTTGTAGTGGAAGTCAGGTATAGCAAAGGCAGCGTCCTCCTAGGCGTCGCATAATTATAACGTCCACCCAACGTCAAATTCTGACATCGGTAGACATTGATCTTTTGTTGGATTTTAGTTGTGGCATTAACTAACCAAAATCCAACGTCGAGGCAACGTCTCAAGCCAACGTCATAATGATGTCAAATACTGACATTTAGTTGTCAGGTATGGCAACCAAAACCCAACGTCTCCTAGACGTCATAATTGTAACGTCCACCCAACGTCAAATTCTGACATCATTAGACGTTAATCTTTTGTAAGTTTTATGTTGTGGCATTAACTAACCAAAATCCAACGTCGAGGCAGCGTCTGAAGTCAACGTCATATTTATGTCAAATACTGACATTTAGTCATCAGGTATGGCAACCAAAACCCAGCGTCTCCTAGACGTCATAATTGTAATGTCCACCCAACGTCAAATTCTGACATCATTAGATGTTGAGCTTTTGTTAGTTTTAGGTTGGGGCATTAACTAACCAACATCCAACGTCGAGCCAACGTCTCAAGCCAACGTCATGTTGATGTCATATACTGACATTTAGTCGTCAGGTATGGCAACCAAAACCCAGCGTCATCTAGATGTCATAATTGTAACGTCCACCCAACGTCAAATTCTGACATCATTAGATGTTGACCTTTTGTTAGTTTTAGGTTGTGGCATTAACTAACCAAAATCCAACGTCGAACCAGTGTCTGAAGTCAAAGTCATATTTATGTCAAATACTGACATTTAGTCGTCAGGTATGGCAACCAAAACCCGACGTCTCCTAGATGTCATAATTGTAACGTCCACCCAACGGCAAATTCTGACATCATTAGATGTTGAGCTTTTGTTAGTTTTAGGTTGGGGTATTAACTAACCAACATCCAACGTCGAGGCAACGTCTCAAGCCAACGTCATATTGATGTCAAATACTGACATTTAGTCATCAGGTATGGCAACCAAAACCCAACATCTCCTAGATGTCATAATTGTAACGTCCACCCAACATCAAATCCTGACATCATTAGACGCTGATCTTTTGTTAGTTTTAGATTGTGGCATTAACTAACCAAAATCCAACGTCGAGGCAACGTCTCAAGCCAACGTCATATTGATGTCAAATACTGACATTTAGTTGTCGGTATGGCAACCAAAACCCAGCGTCTCCTAGACATATTTGTAACGTCCACCCAACGTCAAATTCTGACATCATTAGACGTTGATCTTTTGTAAGTTTTAGGTTGTGGCATTAACTAACCAAAATCCAACATCGAACCAATGTCTGAAGTCAACGTCATATTTATGTCAAATACTGACATTTAGTCGTCAGGTATGGCAACCAAAACCCGACGTCTCCTAGATGTCATAATTGTAACGTCCACCCAACGTCAAATTCTGATATCATTAGATGTTGAGCTTTTGTTAGTTTTAGGTTGGGGCATTAACTAACCAACATCCAACATCTCAAGCCAACGTCATACTGATGTCAAATACTGACATTTAGTCATCAGGTATGGCAACCAAAATCCAACGTCTCCTAGGCGTCATAATTGTAACGTCCACCGAACGTCAAATTCTGACATCATTAGACATTGATCTTTTGTTAGTTTTAGGTTGGGGCATTAACTAACCAACATCCAACGTCGAGCCAACGTCTCAAGCCAACGTCATGTTGATGTCATATACTGACATTTAGTCGTCAGGTATGGCAACCAAAACCCAACGTCATCTAGATGTCATAATTGTAACGTCCACCCAACGTCAAATTCTGACATCATTAGATGTTGACCTTTTGTTAGTTTTAGGTTGTGGCATTAACTAACCAAAATCCAACGTCGAACCAGTGTCTGAAGTCAAAGTCATATTTATGTCAAATACTGACATTTAGTCGTCAGGTATGGCAACCAAAACCCGACGTCTCCTAGATGTCATAATTGTAACGTCCACCCAACGGCAAATTCTGACATCATTAGATGTTGAGCTTTTGTTAGTTTTAGGTTGGGGTATTAACTAACCAACATCCAACGTCGAGGCAACGTCTCAAGCCAACGTCATATTGATGTCAAATACTGACATTTAGTCATCAGGTATGGCAACCAAAACCCAACGTCTCCTAGATGTCATAATTGTAACGTCCACCCAACATCAAATCCTGACATCATTAGACGTTGATCTTTTGTTAGTTTTAGGTTGTGGCATTAACTAACCAAAATCCAACGTCGAGCCAACGTCTCAAGCCAACGTCATATTGATGTCAAATACTGACATTTAGTTGTCAGGTATGGCAACCAAAACCCAGCGTCTCCTAGACATATTTGTAACGTCCACCCAACGTCAAATTCTGACATCATTAGACGTTGATCTTTTGTAAGTTTTAGGTTGTGGCATTAACTAACCAAAATCCAACGTCGAACCAGTGTCTGAAGTCAACGTCATATTTATGTCAAATACTGACATTTAGTCGTCAGGTATGGCAACCAAAACCCGACGTCTCCTAGATGTCATAATTGTAACGTCCACCCAACGTCAAATTCTGATATCATTAGATGTTGAGCTTTTGTTAGTTTTAGGTTGGGGCATTAACTAACCAACATCCAACGTCAAGCCAACGTCTCAAGCCAACGTCATATTCATGTCAAATACTGACATTTAGTCGTCAGGTATGGCAAACAAAACCCAACGTCTCCTAGACGTCATAATTGTAACATCCACCCACCGTCAAATTCTGACATCATTAGATGTTGATCTTTCATTAGTTTCAGGTTGTGGCATTAACTAACCAACATCCAACGTCGAGCCAACGTCTCAAGCCAATGTCATATTGATGTCAAATACTGACATTTAGTCGTCAGGTATTAGACATTGATCTTTCGTTAGTTTTAGGTTGTAGCATTTACTAATACTAACATTTAGTCATAGGGAACACAGTACAATTTTTTTTTTGTGTATAACTGTATATATTTACAGCATTTTTCTGTCATTTTAAATTACCCTAAATTCTGTAAAATACAAAGTACATCATATTTTTTAATGTTTAGGTGTTTTTACATTCAAACACTGCAAATCTAAACACAAACATAGCTGACTCATTTTATCACGCCAAATAATGCACAGTTTGTTGTTAAAGAGTAAAGCTGCACTGCTTTCCAGGTTGAAACTTTCAGGCCTCTGTCCACTCACCAGCTGATCCAAATTGTGTTGCAAAGGAAATTGTGAACAGAGAAAAGTACACATAATCCTTACAAGCTCATACTCTCCAAAAAACACACACTGACTTTCACAAACACAGGGCATGCAGTCATCGTAAAGTATTGGTATATGTTATCTGATCAGAATATGCATTTGTTATTTCTGTGAGAGAAACCCCTAATGACCCTGGTGAAAAAACAGCATATGCTGGTAGGTATGTTTTGAAGCTGGAATGCTGGTTAGGTATGTTTTGGTGCTGGTTTAAGCTGGTCAAGGACTAGCATAAACCAGCAAAGGGCCAGCTTAAACCAACACCAAAACATACCTAACCAGCATCAAAACATGCCTACCAGCATATGCTGTTTTTTTCACCAGAACAGGGCATGGAGAAACAGGGTCTGAAAGGACTGGAATTGCATACAAGCATGCAATGTGTAGAAAACACACAATAAAAAATATGGAAAATTTAGAATCCTCATTTTGTCAAATGTTCATGTCTGCATTATGGAAACACCTTGCTGTGAGGTGACAGCTTAACTGTGTCATCTTGCTGCTGCAAGCAATACAGTGTTGAAATGAATGACATTCATTATCAAAGTCCTCAATTATTGTTGAAGTAGTTGGACAGCATTTCAGCATTTAGTTTACATTTTCCCATTCCATGAACGCTGTAACAGCATTACCACTGCAGTCAACATGCAAGCTGTAGACAAATGTAACTTGTATGAAATTATGGCAGTGTTTGCTGCAATTAAGGCTGTGTTACTGTGGACAGAAGAATATTGTAGTGAACATTTGAAGTGAATCAAAACCTTTCATCTAAGCTGTCCAAAACAACCTAAACAAAAACTGTTCTTGTTTTAGGACAATTTTGATCAACATTTTTGACCCACTTCAAATGTTGACTACTGTAAACCAAAACTAACAGGTGGTGTAACACTGCAATACAACAAAGGGTCAGATACAGAAAATGCCACAGTTGCACAGCTGCATTTAGGCATAAGAGTGGTTATAAAGGAAATTAAGGCAAGGGATTTATTAAAATTCAAACAGTAAATAGCACAGATGTACCAAACCCTGCTTGTGAGCAAATGTGAAAACGCCATTGGACCAATTAATTAAATGTAACAGCCTAAAAAATAAACATACATATATATATAAACATACAAACAACATACATATATATTTGCAAACTTTCGTTTAAAACGAGTTTATTTTTCTACAGTTGCAACGTTATTTGATGTCTCTCCGTGTTGCTTTGGTCGTGGTTGGTTAATCTGAATGTCATCCAGGAATCTGGCCAATGACAATTGTGCGCGCCTTCTACCGAACAAATTTCAAGATACACATCAGTTCCGTTGCTGCTCGCTCGGTTTAACTGCAGTCCTGCTTCGCTCGGTGCACAAGTAATGGCTTTTACATGGATTATCACACATCTGACAGATTAATTCTTTTTTGAGTTCGACTGAGAACGAAAACGTGCGAATATGAACACAGACACTTAACGTGACCAATGGCCAATGGATACATTGCAAACGGCAGAAGGTAAACATTTTTTTTAATATAATTTTTCTAAGTTACTACTGTTACTGTTAAATCGATATACTTGTCGCGATGACAATCTGTTGCCGTGTTTCGTTATTATGTTTTAATACTGTCGAGATAATGCTGTGTGCAATGACGATGTCGTGGTCATGATATGAAGTAACTGGTTTAGATTCTTTAAAATCATTTTTATATCGCGGAATGAAGGTAAATATGTCCGCGTAGCACTACAAGTTATTGATGTTTTAATAAAGAAACAGGCATAACATGACAGAATAAATAGCGGGACATGTATGATGTTAATATGAGTTAAGTACAGAAGGCTGCCTTTTGCTATCTTATTTTTATTAACAAAATGAAATGGTAAAAATAACTATTGTGATGTTACTGTAAAAGAAAATGTCTGACCGGAATATGAAAAACTGGCATGTACACTCGTTTAACAGAGAGGACATGGAACCATCATTCTTGGACTCTGAAGAACACTATGCAAATCATGCTTTTGGATCTACTGTGAAGTTTTTGTATAAAGCTGGTGAGTAGGCTAAATTTTTGTAAGCCCATATCTCTGTCAGTAGTTAATATTGTTTTATTAATCCTGTTAATATTCATTTGTGTGTGTGTGTGTGTGTGTGTGTGTGTGTGTTTTCCCCCTAATGGTCCAGAGGTTTTGGGATTGAAAATTTGCCACATGATTTCCCGTAAAAGTGAGTATTCATGTAATTTTAACATTAATACTTTAAATGATCGTGTGCTGTTATAGTGTGAAAATGTGAACAGGCAAAGCAGGAAAACTGCACCAGGGCACCACTCTGATTTCTCAAACTTGCTTCTTAAATTTAGCTCACTCAGAATGAAAACTCACTCATCATTTTCTCATGTCTTTTTTTTTATCTTTTTTTGTGTTCCACAGAAGAAAGTCAGTTATACAGGCTGGAAAAGACATGGGTAGGTAAATGATGACAGAATTTTCATCTTATCCACCTTAAATGTAAAAATGGGCATGGCCATTTTAAATTTTATTGGTCTTGCTTCCGGTCTCTAATTTTAGCTGTACAGAACCGATCGATTTGCTGCTTGATATTTCAAATTGTTGTGTCTTACCATATTTTTTTATTGTGTTATCTTATGTTGTGCTCACACTTGTAGTTTGGTTTGTTTGGTTCATTTGGTCTGGAGCAAAAAGGAAAATAATACATTTGGTGCTAGTCCGCTTAGCGTTCACACTGGCATTTTTCACAGCGAACCTAAAGTCATAGTGATACATTCACGACCTGATTGGTCATATTGAATGACGTATATTTTGATACAGAACTCACTGAACACTCCAAACACAAGGAAAATGTGCGTTCGACTTAAAGCGGCATTGCAGGTATATAACATCAAAGTGCTCATTCACTGATTGGTCTGCTCAGCACCGCTTTAAAGGGATAGTTCACCCAAACATGAAAATTTGATGTTTATCTGGTTATCCCCAGGGCATCCACGTTTTAGGCCACTAGTATTTTCACCAGCTAAAAAATGGTTTAAAGTAAGTTATTTCTATCTTTTGCTGTAGTGTGTCAGTAAAAAAATATTGGTTTACATTTCCAAACATTCTGTTTGCCATAAATTGTAATAATCTAGTGAGATTTTTGTTTGCACAAAGAGTCTGACAACAGCCAGTGCTCCACACTGATCTAATCTCATCATCATCCAGTCTGTCTCTGGAATGACATGAAGACACAGAACAAACTGAAACTGAGTAAATCCAGAAGAACTGTGACAACGTCTCCAAGATGCTTCAAGAGACCTACCTGCAAAGCTACCTGAAAAATTTTGCGCAAGTGCCCCTAGGGCAAAAGCTGCTTTATCACACCAAATGTTGATTTCATTTAGTTAATAGAAGGTAATTGATAAAGAAAATCTATTTATGACAGCATCCTCATTTTACAGCATTTTTACACAAGTGCCTACAACTTATAACAGTGCTGCAGCTTTGCTGGTAGGTTTCTTGAAGCGTCCTGGAGACTTTGTCACAGTTCTTCTGGATTTAGTCTGTCTGAGTTTGTTCTGTGTCTTCATGTCATTCCAGACAGACTGGATGATGATGAGATCAGATCTCTGTGCAGAGCACTCGCTGGTGTCAGACTGCTTGTGCAAACAAAAATCTCACTGGATTATTACGATTAATGGCAAAATGAATGTTTGGAAATGTAATCTTATATTTCCTACTGACACACTACAGCAAAAGACCAACTTTAACTGACTTTAAACCATTTTGTAGCTGATGAAAATACTAGTGGCCTAAGACTTTTGCACACTACTGTAAAACAAGGAAATTCTTTAAATGCAAAACCGAAAAACCACAATTGTGGATGTCGTACAGAACGGTTTGATATTATATTGAGTATTGTGACGTCCCTAGTGCGCACCAAGGTTCGCATGGAAATGTTCACACTTACTCAAATGAACCGCACTAACAGAGCAATCGCATCAAAGTTTGTTTTAATCAAACCAAACATGACAAGTGTAAACACACCCTTAATTATGAACACACTGGTTTGTAATGCAAACAGTTTTACTGTTTGCAGCACGTTGTTGTTCTTCTCGTTATTTACCTACAGCGGCTATTGGCTTACTTCCGCGTTTAGGAATAAGGTGGACAAGTGTGATATTATGAGAAATTTAATGATCTTCTCAAGTACATTTGTTAGACATCTCACCCACTTGTGATAGAAAAACAGTGTAAACTTAATAATAATATTAGTTATAAATATACAGGTATTATTATACATGCAATTAGCAATTAATAAAAAATATTAGTTGTTTTTAATTTTTTGGTTTGCTAATTGCCCTTTTTCTGGGTACAAAATTTGTTTACTTTGTTATGATACATCTGGAAAAATGTGTTCATTGTTGTGAATACTCATATTCCTTATAAATACCATCTCAAAGTAGAGTACACAGACAGCAGTGAGTAGAGAACACACACATAGAGCAGTGGTCAGCCTTTTTTGTTGCGGGGCCCATGGGAGTTACGTGCCTTGCTCAAAGGACACCTCAGTTGTGGGTAGTGAGGGTGGAAGAGAGCACTGTTCATTCACTCACCTACATTTCCAGTACTGAGACTCAAACCAGTGACATTCAGATTACTATTAGATTACAACTAGATCATTAAATTAGCCAGAATGTCTCATAATGTCAACAGTTTTTTAAAGAAAAGGTACATAAATGAAATTCTCATTTTTACGGACTTTTAAATAAATCATCTTTTTTTTCTTATTATTTTTTTAACCTCCAGATGCACCAAGGATCCAGCTGATTACTTCAGATTTGAAGGACTGCTCTTTATCTGCTGTGCCTGTCATGTCTGGTGCAGAATCATGGACCTTTATTTGTATGTTTTGATTTATCATTACACTTATCATTACACTTTTGTAGCTAGGACTCAGGATTAAAGGAGAAGTTCACTTTTAGAAAAAAAATTAATTATAGATAATTTACTTACCCCCTTGTCATGTGAGGTTCATGTCATTCTTTCTTTAGTCGATAAGAAATTATGTTTCTTGAGAAAAAACATTTCAGGGATTATTTTCATATAGTGGACTTCAATGGTGCCCCCACGTTTGAACTTTGAACCAAAATGCAGCTTCAAATGGTTCTAAACCCAGACGACGAAGAAGGGTCTTATCTAGCGAAACGGTCTATTTTTTTTTTTTTTAAACAAATTGACAGTTTATTCACTTTTTAACCTTAAATGCTCGTTTTGTCTCATCTCTGTGATGCACATGCATAGTCTGTGTAATCCATGTCAATATGGTTAGGATATGGCGAAAAATTCCCATCTTGTTTTATTCTTAAACATCAAAATCATCCTGCATCGCTGTTTTACCTTTTTTTTTTCTGTAAAGAATGTTTGATCTTCTTTGCAAGTTCACTCTGTAAACACTGGGTTGGTACTTCTGCAGCAAAGTAGGATGATGAAGAAGAAAATGGGATGGGAGTTGAGTTTGAGGTTAAAAAGTATATAAATTATCAATTTGTTACAAAAATGACTTCCTCAGCTGGAATCGTTTAGAGCAGGGGTCACCAGATCCAGTCGTGGAGGGTCCCTGCAGAGTTTAGCTCCATCCCTAATCAAACACACCTGAACCAGCTAATCAAGGTCTTACTAGGTATACTTGAAACTTCCATGCAGGTGTGTTGAGGAAAGTTGGAGGTAAACTCTGCAGGACACCGGCCCTCCAGGGGCCCTGGTTTAGAGACATTTAAAGCTGCATTTTAACTGCATTTAGGAAGTTCACCATTGGGGGCACCATTGAACTCCACTATATAAAGATAATTCCCAATTTTTTTCCTCAAAAAAACATAATTTCTTACGACTGAGGAAAGAAAGACATGAACATCTGGGATGACAAGGGGGTGAGTAAATTTTAATGAAATAATTTAATAAAATCTTAAGGAAGTGAACTACTTCTTTAAAATACAACGTAATATTTGTCCACATATATTATCAGAGCTAGTTAAATATGGGAAAATATTGTGAAAATACAAGCTAAAATAGGTTTTAAAAAAAGGTAAAATCATGACCTCATCATGATACTAACCCTAACTTGTAGGATAAAAATGCAGTTTTTAGTTTTTCAGTTCCTCCTTAAGAACTGTTTGTGAGGAATCTGGTTACATTAATTTACATTTATGAATGATGAAAGTTTTAGAATCAATAGTCATTTTAAACAGTGTAAATCTTGTGTAAATCTTGTTTTGTATTTCTTCAGTTCAGAATTTAATTCAATGTCTTTGATCAACTTCAAATTGTTCTGTTTAAGGGGAAGTCCACTTCCAAAACAAAGATTCACATATAATGTACTCACCCCCTTGTCATCCAAGATGTTCATGTCTTTCTTTCTTCAGTCGTTAAGAAATTATGTTTTTTGAGGAAAACATTTCAGGATTTTTCTCCATATAATGGACTGATATGGTGCCCCGATTTTGAACTTCTAAAATGTAGTTTAAATGCGGCTTCAAACGATCCTAAATGTGGTTGTAAATAAAACGATCGGTTATCTCAAACGCTCGTCTTGCCTCACTCTCCCTGAACTCTGTGTATTCTGGCTCAAGACAGTTAGGGTATGTCGAAAAACTCCAAAAGTATTTTCTCCCTCAACTTCTAAAATCATTTCAAAATCATCCTACAAGTACCGACTCAGTCTTTGCAAAGTGAACATGCAAAGAAGATCAAACACCCTCAACCAAAAAGGTAAAAAAGCAGCAATATAGGACGATTTTGAAGTTGAGGGAGAACATGAGATGGGAATTTCGACATACCCTAACTGTCATGAACCGGAAAAAAAACAGTCCAGGCAGAGTAAGTCAGGATGAGGGTTTGATATTAAAAAAAAGTATACAAATTGTATTATTTTATGAAAATAACCGATCGTTTCGCTACATAAGACCCTTCTTTCTCAGCTGGGATCGTTTTACAACCACATTTGTGATCGTTTGAAGCTGCATTGAAACTGTATTTTGGAAGTTCAAAATAGCAGTCCATTATATGGAGAAAAATGCTTAAATGTTTTACTCAAATAACAATTTCTTTAGAACTGAAGAAAGAAAGACAAACATATTGGATGACAAGGGGGTGAGTACATTATATGTGAATCTTTGTTTTGGAAGTGGACTTCTCCTTTAATTGGTAAAGTATTTTAAATGTTGAAATGTATTTGAAATGTATTTCATTTAAAATGTATACAGTTTTTCTTCAAAAACTGAATGGTTACATTTTCAGTTTTGTACAGTATACAGACTTTGTATTTTGACTTTTAAAAATAAAACTTTTAATTTAACATCTTGAGCATGCTTCAACACTAATTTTTTAAATAACCTTAAAATAGGAAGTGTTTCTCTGCAGAACCTTAAGTACTTTTTAGCACTTTATTGAATGCGTTTGATCATAATAATCTAGGAAAAAATCTGTAAAATGACAGTTTAAATTATGACAGACTGGTGATATTACTGAATTCATATTGTGAAACATCCCGAAACATTGCTTTTGATACCATATAAGTGTCATAAATTTCTCAATCAGTTGTTGGTTGTTCTCTCTAGGTAAATGGTTAGAGATTTTTCTACATGTTCACATTCTCACTGCATTGTAGCATCAACACCAGGAAGATTTTAGGTTTTGAAATTGTATGATACAGTATCAGTTGTGTTTCCAGAAGACAAAAATCTAGCAGTTTGGGTAGGCCCATAATCTTCCATCTAGCACCACAGTAGAACCAGTTGTGACATCTACATTAGATATGACGAACCTAACACAAACTATAACAAGCGGTTCATAATGTGTTATCTATAAATAAATTATTTGGACATTTAACTCCTTTTCTTTTTGTATTCATAGGTTGATGACAAATGTGGTAATGGCCAGTTTCAGTAGGAATGTAATGCAACGTCCGACCAATGTTGGAGGTTGAAATAAATTTAATGTTGGGTTCTGAAGTCAACCTGATTTTCATTTTCAACCAAAATGCAACATCTGTCCAACGTTGGAGACTGACGTCAATCTCCCGCTGGGTTCTGACGTCAACCTGATTTTCATTTTCAACCAAAATGCAACGTCTGTCCAACGTTGGAGACTGACGTCAATCTGCTGTTGGGTTCTGACGTCAACCCGATTTTCATTTTCAACCAAAATGCAACGTCTGTCCAACGTTGGAGACTGACGTCAATCTGCCGTTGGGATCTCAATTTTCATTTTCAACCAAAGCGTCCAACGTTGGGATCTGATCGTTGGGATCTGACGTCAATTTTCATTTTCAACCAAAATGCAGCGTCTGTCCAACGTTGAGATTGACGTCAATCTGACGTTGGGATCTGACGTCAACCCGATTTTCATTTTCAACCAAAATGCAATGTCTGTCCAACGTTGGAGATTGACGTCAATCTGACGTTGGGATCTGACGTCAACCCGATTTTCATTTTCAACCAAAAAGCAATGTCTGCCAACGTTGGAGACTGACGTCAATCCGACGTTGGGATCTGACATCAACCTGACGTTGGGATCTGACGTCAACCCGATTTTCATTTTCAACCAAAATGCAGCGTCTGTCCAACGTTGGAGATTGACGTCAATCTGACGTTGGGATCTGACGTCAACCCGATTTTCATTTTCAACCAAAATGCAACGTCTGTCCAACGTTGGACATTGACGTCACTCTGCGTTGGGATCTGACGTCAACCCGATTTTCATTTTCAACCAAAAGCAATGTCTGTCCAACGTTGGAGATTGACGTCAATCTGACGTTGAGCTCTGACGTCAACCCAATTTTCATTTTCAACCAAAAAGCAATGTCTGGCCAACGTTGGAGACTGACGTCAATCCGACATTGGGATCTGACATCAATCTGACGTTGGGATCTGACGTCAACACGATTTTCATTTTTAACCAAATTGCAACGTCTGTCCAACGTTGGAGATTGACGTCAATCTGACGTTGGTATCTGACGTCCACCCGATTTTCATTTTCAACTAAAATACCACGTCTGTCCAACGTTGGGGTCCAACGTCAATCTGACGTTATATTGACGTCCTGTGCCTGCTGGGTACTGTTTGTTTATGGGCAGGTTATGGAGTCAGTCACAACATCTTTCAACTATGAGTCAAACATGAGGCGACGGCCTGACATTCACAGTTCCCCCGGTGAACAGCAGCACATCACGACTCAGATTACAGAGAACAGTTGAACACACTTGAATTAAAATGTTTAAACACCACATTGAATTAAAACATTTTTATTTCTGAAGTGCTTGTTAAACAAACTGAATGTATGTAATATTGTAATCTATGCTGTATTCCCCCAAATAAATTCAATTTGTCTTATATTTTTGTCCATGGGTGTTATTGTCCTTATTATTAAATGTTCATTTTTGGTTATTGTTGTGGTTTCTAGTAATTTTGTGTTTGATTTTTTTTTTTTTAATATTTGATTTTTTTTTTTATGGTGATTTTTAAACAATAGTTGACTTAAATAGAACAACCCAGCATGTTGGGTAAAAACATTTAACCCAACCAGCTGGGTCGAAAATACCCCAGCATGTGTTCTGTCTAATATTAACACAGTGTTGAATTGCCAAATAACTCAGCAATGGTTGTTTTTAACCCAGCATTTTTACAGTGCAAAATCATATTTCATGGTATAAGAAATTTTATTTCACAAAATTTTATAAAATTTTTAATTTACACTCAATAAGTTATTATTCGTATATTTATGCGAACCATATTCAAAGCAACAGAGTCTCGATAAAGTACAATAAAGTCTTTTTCATCAAATTTGTTTGTGGATTGAGTCTTACTCATTTGAGCTTTTCAGAGAAAAAACAAGGAGTTGGAAACTTGATTACCTTGTGAAAATATACCAACAATCGTAAATATAATTTAACCTTCACTGGCAGCCATGATAACTTTTTATTCATGTCACTTACATTGGCCCAAAATGGATAATGAAGCACAAGCCTGGCTGCTCTGCTCTGAATCATCTGAAGATTTTTTAGGTGTTTCTCAGATGCATTAGACCAGTGGTTCTCAAACTGGTACGTGCACTGCTGGGGGTACGTGAGGTGACGGAGGGGGTACGCAAACAAAATGCTGAGCTTTGCCATTCATTTAATTCTACCCCAGTTTAAAGTTAAAACCGAGCATGTATTTCTGACAAGCAAAATACAGCTTTTAGTATAAAACAGGAAAATTGGAGTGTAGAAAACAGTCAAATAATATCAAATTACTTCCGATCCAATCAAGAGCTGTAAGTGAAAAAACATAACATATTTGTTTAGCAATAAAGATATCATGGTCATGAACATCAAAAGCTGCTGTATATTCTATTAAAAGTCTGTATAGTCAGCACCGACCAATTTCTTATCATCTAGACATGCTAACATTCATCTGTCATGTGTATAAGAGCAGTACTTGTGGAGTGTGGAAAATAATTCAAGAGGGCGGCGCGGTCAGACGCAGCGGCTACTCCGGGTCCGAAAAACGGTGTTTTAATGTCTTTTAATGTCGTCTGTTCATCTCAAAATAGTCTCAGTTTACCGCTAATTCATAAGGAAATCACTCCAAAATACATCTATGATCGCCAAAGCCTTTTGGAAATCGGCAACACATACAACCACCAACTCACACCGGCGACAACTGAGAAGCTCCAAGGCCTTTGCTTACTGCTAAAGCCAAACCCCAAGACCACGGCCTCGTCCACTGACGCTACCCACACAAAGTGGCGGCGCAGGCGGTGTGTGACGGGACAGAAGCGCGGCTTTGCCCGAACAAAGCAGCAGCGGTGGCGCCGGCGGCGTGAGAGGGGACAGAAGTGCGGCAAGCGCGGAGGCATACGAGCCAGGCTAAGGGCTAACCCCACCAGACCAGCTCTTCCAACACTCATGCTCTCTAATGTTCGCTCGCTGGAAAATAAACTGGACTCATTTCAACTCAGTCGCTCTACGCTGCATGAGGCAAGGGATTGTTGTGTGTTTGTTTTCACTTAAAAATGGCTAAATGACAACATTCCCAACTCCGCCATTCAGATGCACGGGCTAACCTGCTACCAAGCGGACAGAGATACAGCACTGTCTGGTAAGACTCACGGGGGAGGACTGTGTGTTTATATCAACAAGGGATGGTGTAACAGTGCTGCTGTAGTGACAAAACACTGTTCATCGCTGGTGGAGTTTATGTTTGTGAAATGTCAGCCATTCTACCTGCCGCGGGAGTTCACGGCCATTGTGATTGTCGCGGTTTACATCCCGCCGTGTACAAACTATAAGGACGCACTTCGCGAGCTGTACAGCACCATCAGCGAACAACAAACAAATAACCCTAAAGGCTTTTTCGTCATTGCCGGTGACTTTAATCACGTGAACTTAAAGTCAGTTTTGCCAAAGTTCTACCAACATGTGAACTTTGCAACAAGGGGAAACAACACTCTGGACTTGGTTTACACAACAGTAAAAAATGCAAAGAAAGCTGAACCCCCACCTCGGATACTCGGACCACATCTCTGTTATGTTAATCCCTGCATACAGACCACTTCTCAAACTTACCAAACCGGTTCAAAAAGAGATCACAGTATGGCCAGATGATGCCACCTCAACACTACAGGACTGCTTTCAGTACACAGACTGGAACATGTTCAGAGAAGCGGCCACCTACAACAACCACACAGACCTGCACGAGTACACTAAAACTGTGACTGCTTACATCAAAAAGTGCATTGATGATGTGACAGTCACCAAGACCATCACCACACGTGCAAACCAGAAGCCGTGGATGACAGCAGAGGTTCGTGGGCTGCTAAAGACCAGAGATGATGCATTAAGATCAGGAGACAAAGCAGCCTTAAAAACAGCAAGAGCCAATCTGTCCGTGGCATCAAGCAAGCAAAATGCTCGTATGCACAAAAAATAAATAATCACTTTAGTGACAGCAAAGACACACAGAGTCTGTGTCAAGCCATTCAGACCATCACCGATTACAAGCCCCTGCCACAGGCCTGCGATGACGACACAACCCTCCCAGACGCATTCAATGAGTTCTATGCACAGTTTGAAATACAGAATGACACACCTGCACAAAAACTACCCACACCTCCCAACAACCAGGCACTCTGTCTGTCTCCAGCCGATGTAAGGAAGACTCTATCCAGGGTTAACCCACGCAAGGCTGCGGGTTCTGACAACATACCTGGCCGTGTACTGAGAGACTGTGCTGCACAGCTGACGGATGCCCTAACAGATATCTTCAACACCTCGCTGAGCCAGGCAGTCGTCCCCACATGTCTCAAATCCACCTCCATAATTCCAGTTCCAAAGAAGTCACCCGTGTCTTGTCTGAATGACTACCGTCCCATAGCACTGACTCCAATCATGATGAAGTGCTTTGAGAGGTTAGTTATGTGCAATATCAAAACCAGCCTCCCCAACACACTCGATCCGCTCCAGTTTGCATACCGTCCAAACCGCTCCACGGACGATGCCATTTCCTCCACCCTCCACCTGGCTCTTACTCACTTAGAAAACAAAGACTCTTATGTTAGAATGCTGTTCATTGACTTCAGCTCAGCATTCAATACAATAATCCCACAACAGCTCATCAACAAACTAAACCTTCTGGGCCTTAACACCTCCCTTTGCAACTGGATCTTGGACTTTTTAACTGGAAGACCTCAGTCAGTCCGTGTCGGCCACAACACCTCGAGCACTACCACACTGAGCACAGGTGCCCCACAGGGCTGTGTTCTCAGCCCACTGCTCTTCACGCTGCTGACCCACGACTGCACTGCCAAGTTCAGCTCCAACCACATCATCAAGTTTGCTGATGACACAACGGTGGTAGGTCTCATCAGCAACAACGATGAAACACACTACAGAGAGGAAGTGGCACAACTGGTTGAATGGTGTGGTGCAAACAACCTGTCCCTCAATGTGAGTAAGACAAAGGAGGTTGTGATGGACTTCAGGAGGAACTCTGTTGACCACCCCCCACTGACCATCGACAGCTCGGCTGTGGAGAGAGTCAGCAGCACCAAATTCCTGGGGGTGCACATTACGGAGGATCTCACCTGGACCACCAACACCATGTCACTCTCCAAGAAGGCACAACAGCGCCTCCACTTTCTCCGCCGGCTGAAAAGGGCAAGTCTCCCTCCACCCATCCTCACCACTTTCTACAGGGGCACCATTGAGAGTGTGCTGACCAGCTGCATCACTGTCTGGTACGGGAACTGCAGTGCTGCTGACTGCAAGACCCTACAACGGACAGTGAACACAGCTGCAAAGATCATCGGTGCCCCTCTCCCCTCCCTTCTGGACATTTTCCTTGCACGATGCTCAGGTAAAGCCACTAGTATCGTGAAGGACCCAACCCACCCCTCCCATCATCTCTTCCAGCTCCTGCCATCAGGAAGATGCTACAGGAGCATCAGAGCCCGCTCTGCAAGACTGCTCAACAGCTTTTTCCCCCAGGCTGTGAGAGCCCTCAATTCCAACCACCTCACCCTCCTCTGAAACCCTATCCACAATGTAAACTGTTGAAAAATTCAAAACACAATTTTTGCAATTCTGAGTGTGCTACATACAGGTGAGTGGGCTGGACAAACCACCTGTAGTAACGCATTCTTTCATCTCTATATCCACCAGACACTTTCCTATAAACACTACATGTACACAGAAAACACTGTGCACCTCTGAGTGTGCTACCTACAGGTGAGTGGGCTAGACAAACCACCTGCAGAAACACTCTTTTCTCTCTATGCACCAGACACTTTCTTGTTAACACTTATTAACGTTACAAGGACCTAATAAGGACTTACAAATGTCTACTTGTCAACGCACCACAAATCTTTTTGCACTATTTGCATCTTAACCTTTAAATACCTCTTATGCACATTATCATGCACAGTTATTATGTAAACTACTTGTATAGTCTGTCTTACGTTATGTGTATGTATAGTCAATTATTTATAGTATATGTATAGTTACATGTATAGGTTTAAAAAATTGTTCTATGTCTAGTGTATTTATGTTCATATTTATGTTTATTTATGTAGCGCCGTGGTCCTGCGAGACACGACATTTCATTCCACTGTATGTCCACACATGTAGCGGAATGACAATAAAGCTTGACTTGACTTGACTTGAGTGTCCTGCTCTGTATGTTGTGCATTAGTAAGTAATCCATTAATTCTAAAATATTGTAAAATTATTTTACAAATAATTTAATCCAAGAGCTTGCTCAAAATAGGAAGAATAGTAATTGGCCTACAATAGATCCTGAAAGCTCAGTTCTTCTCTTTTTAAGTAATAGCATCATTTTAAATTCTTTCAGTAGATTTGGATATACACCACTACGCAAACATCTATTAAATAAATGACAAATTGCCTGAGCAAGCTGATTAGCTACTATTTTCTTTTAGCAATTTCTTATTCAAATGATCAACTCCACCAAATTTGTCATCTGGAGTTGAAATCAACATCTGTTCTACTGTATTTTGATGAATGGAACTAAAATTAAAACAGCATTTTTTTTTTTCTTTCATCATTTTAACAATAGGATTACACACTGATTGTAAATCATGCTAGATCAGAATTTATTTACTCTAATACTGAAGAAAGTGTTAAAATAATTAGCTATATCTAAGGGTTTAATGATAAACTGTCCCTCATTTTATACACACCCTTACTATCACCAGCTGCACATCTTTTTTTTTTTTCTTATAATATTCCTTCTTTTTGATTGTGTAACCCTGTTTCTTAATTTACAATACAGTTCTTTATTATGGTCATTTCCTAATTTCTGTGCAGCCTCTTTTGCCTTGTTTCTTGCCTTGAAGCACTGAAGAGCCATGGTGCATCGAGCCATGGTGCATTTTTTAGATTTTACTGGTCGTCTTCTAAATGGAGCATATTTGTCCATAACAACAACCAACTAAAACTGGTTTGCAATGTGGGACAGAAATCTCAACCTATATTCATTAGATCTTTCCTTAGAATCACTCCAAAATGTTCTTTAATATAAAAAGCTACTCCACCACCATATTTATCTCGATCTTTCCTATACAATTTATAACCATTAATCATGAGCTCAAGATTACTCATAGCTGGGTCTAGATGTGTCTCAGACAAAGCTAAAACTTAAAAGTTATCTGAATTACATATTCTTTTCACCTCATGAATTTTATTACTTGGGCTACATATATTTAAATGTGCAAAAATGATTCCTTTCTTTGACAACATTGATACAAGAGTTGATGTAACTTGCATCATAACATTGTAAAAATAATAGTTACAAAATCATCCTACAACTGCACTGAGCCAGTGTTCGAATGTTTCCAGTTCAGGGCAAGATGACCAACTTGTCATATTTCAGGATGGCTTTTTCCTAACCCCTTGATACTGTCCAATCCTCTGAGCTTGTTCAATTTCCATTTCTGAGTCATCTAGTGGTATATATAAGATAATTTCCTGAACTTTTACCTTTTTTTTTTCTTTTTCTTTTTACAAGAAATCTATCGAGTTCCTCCATTGATTTGATGATGTCCTTTTCAAACTGCCTCATCTTTGACTCAGCATCCTTTTTTTCCAGTCATCAATCAATCCACTTTATTTTGTGTGAATTCCAGACTGACCTTCACATCTTGAATGTCTCTGATCACTCCATCCAGTCTTTTGTTTGTTCCATCAACTATCAGCTGGATGAAACTCTTGAAGTTGTCCTGTTGTTGATGAAGCGTCTCTCAGTAAAAGTCTCTCTGCTGTTCCATTAACTGAGTAAGTGTACTCATGTACATGAATCATCCTCAGGTGGTGAAGTTTTAGCAGTTTGTTTGGGAGGCATGATGTCTTACCACAATTTACCCAAAGAATGCGAAAAGACAGGTGTTCAAGCTCAGGTGGTGTGTATATTGAAAGCTCAGGCTTACAGGGTCTACAGCATCATTAGCCAACTATGGTCACAAGTTCCGTCGTTACCAACATAGTTCAACAATTCAGTGTTTCCCAAAAACATAGTTCAAATGAACATTTGCAAACAGTGTCACAAATTTACGTGGTTGAAACTACAGCTTTCCACCTGTGGTTAGAAACATAGTTTCTTAGCAAGGCATATGTACTTAAATGAATTCTGCTCTTGGGCACAGTAAGCAAGCTAATATGCAGTACAGTCTATATCTTCCATTCTATTTAAATACAAATGCATTTTAATCTATGTATTTTTGTGTGTCCTTAATAAGCACAGTTTTTGAAGAGTGAGCTTGTGCATAAATGAACCACAGAGTATGACGAAAGAGGGAAACCGCAATGAATCAAACATCAAATAAAACAAAATGTCAGGGAACAAAAAAAATAGGAAATTCTTCATCATGAGCCACATACAATAAAACCACATCTTAGAGAAGTTATTACTCCACCGTGTGTGTGTGATGTCATTAACAATGGCCCAATATTGTTGAACTAATGTGGTTCAAACAACGGAAATGCGACAGTGTTTAGGAAACACCTGCGACTACCTAGTTCGTTTCTACAACAATCATGTCACGTGAAACCTGCTGTCTGTCATTGATGGAAATCAAATAACAGAATAAAAAGAGAAATCACTCAACTGCTCTAGTCGCTGATTATCTTTTGTAGCTTGAATAAAGATTAATCTGTAGTTTATGCATATACAGTTTATGCATTGCAATTTAAGTTCCCTTAAATTGTTATATTTCTCAGAGCCTATTGAATGTTAAAAATAATGTCTTTCAATTATACTGTAATGTTGAATGACTATAATTAACAGCTAAAATTGAGGTAATAATGCCTTTATTAATAGAGACACCAGTAGCAGTATTGGTATCAATGGTCTTCATTAATAACAGGCCAAGGGCGTGGTCTATTTCTGGCTGACCTATAAAATTAGAAATTAAACTGAAATGCACAAACAATGTTTCTATTCTGCAGCACTAGAATTCTTCTACACTCTTTTAGAAATCACTTGTTGTGTTTGGTTTGTGTGTTTGATCATAACTATTCACATGCCATTATTTTTCTGGACCTGTATTCACAAAATATCTTAAGACTAAAAGTAGCTCATAACTTGCAGATTTAGGAGAAAATCTTAAAAATAATGTGTGTGTCAGTCCTAAATTGGACTCATAAAAAGAGTATTTCATAAAGTGTTTATCAAAAAAACAGTTACTGTGGTAATTTTCCTGTCATGTTACAGTAGGATCTGTCATCCTAACCTCATGTCTGTATAATAGATTTTCACTAAACCTGTAGGTTTTACACATATTTTACTTTAACATTTGCAGCTCCTGAGATAAATAATTAGTCTGCTTCACACAGTAGTGATGGATGGGCATTTAATAACGTACTTTCATTAATGTTTAGGAGCAGACAGATGATGTGACTTATACTCAAGTTACTGGGAACAAGAAAAACTGAGCCAGAAAAACAATGTAAAGAAGTAAACACTTCCTCAACATGACCTATATCGGTATTATTATATGCAGATCTTTTGAATTTGTGTCTTGAATTGAGCTCAAACAACATGCTGTAATATTTTTGTGTTAAAACAGTAACTGTGATGTTGATTCAGGTTCGCTGTGATGATAAAGTGACTTACGCTTCCATCAGAGGAGCAGAAGCTGGAGCTCAGGAAAACTGCAGTCAAATTTATGCCTCTGTGAACAAGAACCATCACAAATCAGACAAATAATTATACAAAACCACATATTACATAATTGACTCCTAATGTTTTTTTCTTTGACATGTTACGAAAAAAGCTCTGATTAATTTGTAGTTATTGGTTATTCTGGTTGTCATGTTTTTTGTACAGTGTCTGTGTGTCTTTATTATTAATTCAGGATCTGCAGACTTGAACAAAGTAGAAAATGAAGGACAGTTTTACTCTCTTAGATCATTCTCATGAAATCATCTAGGGCCGGTTGTTCAAAAGTAATCTGGTCAGATTTCAGCTATCAGATTGAATCAAATCTTAAAATGTGTTGTTTAAAACAAAAAAAGGGATTATGAATTTGGATTAGATCACAAAATCCAATCTTGGTGATCAAATCATCCATTTGTGTTGTTCAGTTGTAAAATTTTGATGCCTTTGATCCAAAAATAGGATTATACTGATTCCAGCAAAAGGATACATTTCAGGGGGAAAAAACAACAGCAACAACAACAAACAAACAAACAAAAAAAAAACATAAATTAAAACTTAAAACTGTCCAAAAATACAACATTTGATACCCATCTCTTTTTTTTTTCCTATCACCATGTCCCTTTAGGTGCTCTGTAGCAGTAGTAATCCAGATTCGGTAATCTGAAAATGTGTGTATCTGGATTATTGTCATCCAGTCCAATTTTTCCATGATCCAATTCACTGATCCTGGATAGCAAAATAGGATTTCCAAATCCAGAACAAGCTTTTTGAACAAATGGCCCCAATTGTTACGAGTGTTAATTAACTGCCAGCTTGCACTAATTATGAGAACAGGCAAAGCTACATGATGATGTAAGTGTTTATCACAATATCACACATTGATCATTTGGTGATTGAATTGTTTGAGAAGCTGTTTGTAATATAATATTTTATTGGTTTAAATAGCAAATGCATTTGCACCCATTTGTGCACCCGTGGGCATGTTGGTCTGAAAACAAGGTGTGTTAAGGTGCACGGTGGCGCGTTGCTATATGAGGCAACTGAAATAAACTATGCCACTGACCAACTGAAACCTGATCTAAAGTCAATGGCGCTATATTGTTTTGTTATTTAAAGAGCGCGTTATTAATACGCACCTATGCACATTATGCCCAAAACACACCCATGCCTCATTAGGAGAATAGAGACAAGCCTTTTAGACCATGCGCTGGGTGCACCAATTGTTTTCCCCGTCTTTAAAATAGAAAAAAGTTGATTCGGACCCCTGTGTTGTGTGCTTAGATCATTAAAATACAACCCAGTGTCAAAATTTACTTACTCAATTTTATTAAACTGGACTATATTAGTGGATTAATGCAGGTAAAATGAATGAGGGTATTGGGAATGATTTCACATACAGCCAGAGTATTTGACTAGGGAGCTCACGACTGGCTGTGTATATATCATTGATAATAGCAAAAGCAACACATTTTTGATCATCTGTATCTGTCATGTAGTGATTTTCATGAAGCTTAACTGCAGGCCAAGACAACTGCACACAGAGATAAAGATTCTTTAATATATGCCAATGAAAGTAAAGCATAATTCTGGATTGCTCCATATCTAAAACCATACATG
This sequence comes from Labeo catla, assembly GCA_012976165.1. Taxonomy (NCBI): domain Eukaryota; kingdom Metazoa; phylum Chordata; class Actinopteri; order Cypriniformes; family Cyprinidae; genus Labeo; species Labeo catla. The sequence continues at coordinate 51,502 of VONZ01001905.1, forward strand.
AAAACCATGAAAACAATACTGCTACTGTTTCTGTGTGAACTACAAAAATAAATAAATAAAACAGTGACATCATGTGCATGTATATTATGTGTTCAAACATCACCAACTACTGGACTGACATGCACAATACACCGTTTTTAGTCATTTTTAGTTGTGGGCAACGTATGACAACGTTGTTGTCTGTGCGCAAATCTTGTCATCACTGAATCATTATTTTCCTGTTTATATCTGTAATGACCTATATAAATAAAGTGTGACTTGACCTTTGTTAGTTTGTGTGTTGTATTCATACTCTTTGTGTAAACTTTTGTCTGGTTTTAATTGATCATGGTGGCTGTGGGTCGAACACTTTGTGTGACATTACATGTTTCCTGTAGTATTTCCAGAGCTGTGATCTCACTGTTGAGGTTTGGAAACATGTTACTGTGATCATCTCTGAACCCACATTAGACTGATGGTGTGAATCTGGACACTCATGCTGCTCTTTATGAGACTGTCTGTCTGAACACAGGAAAGAAAGACTGACAGAAAGAGAAAATGACTGATAAGTGTCATTTGTGTCTGCTGGGACTGATCATTCTCTCTTCACTTCTCACAGGTAAACAAATCTCTGTTTTCTCATCCACATTTAAAAGAGTTAATTAATGATTTATTTATTGATATAAATCAATGCATCAAAACAAATTGAGACTGTTGTCTAATTTGCATCATATTTGTTTTCTCAGAAGCATCTTCATAAGTTCACTGTGATCAGTCTGTATCCAGATACAGTCCAGGTAAGAAACTCTGTTGAAGTGATAAATTGGGTTAGTCTGAGTTTGACTTAGCATTAACACTTAATGTGGCTTGTAATTATTTCAGTTCTTTTGAATGTCATTATAAATGACTAATGCTGAAACAAATGCACAGTCCTGCTGTCCTGATGTTTGTCAAGTGTCCAGCAGGTGGCGTCAGATCTCAATTCCAGAGAACTACTGTGGGGATTGACTTATTATTAACTGTCATATACATTTTCATTGTCATTTGGTGTGCAACATAAAGCTTACTAGTAGTTCATCTACCTAGAATCACTCGCTGATGCTGATTTTTGCTGCTTGTCCTGATTATTTAAAGTGAGCTGCTATTACTTCTGCTCAGTTGAGGTAATGTTTCTATTGCAGTTTAAGGGCCAGATTTTCTAAGATCTTATACAAGTGAAAACTGTCTTTTCGTGTTAAAATGGTACTTTCAGGATTTACTAAAGACACGCAGTGAAGAATTAGCATTAAAAAAGGTGTTATTTTTGCACCTGACATTATTGAATATGCATTTGTAGGAATTTTCCTTTCAGATGCAAAATTTATGGGAGGAGAGTATTAAAATGAATCATGCAATGCAATTTACTAACTTTTGCACTCAAATTACTGGAATTTGCACCTTTATTTAATGCCCAAAAAAAAGCAGGTGGTCATTTGTGATGCTTTTGGTAGATTGCGCTGGTTATTATGGAAATGGAAATCTGGCTGCATCTGTTCTTTAATGTGTGACAACTAGCCCCATTCTGCCCTAATGTGCTCACATAAAAATGTAGATTTATTTCCATTGATAGAAATTTAATTGAAATTGCATTCACCTTTATATGTTCACTCATTATGATTCACTTCTCTTCTTTTATTTATTCAGTTGCTGTATATTTGTGTGTGCATCTTTGAAAACGTATTTTCATGTCAATGATATTATGGATATTTGCATGCATCTTTCAGTGTTGTTTGCTCCATATACACATAAAACCCTTCTCATGCTGCCGCTGCTTGCCCTTCCAAACACAGAGGCACGCCGTCATCACTGCCTTGCAAAGGATAGCCTCCAAGAGCACCTACTTCAACCTCCACTCCTCCATCCAAAGCATCAGACAAAGTGAGCCGGGTCCACCGTGCCCCGCCCCGCCCTGTATTCACAGCAAGGCCACAGCAGAAGGCCCTCAGCAAGCCTGAGCCGCGCCCCGGACACCGAAGCTGCTAGCACTCCACCCCCTCCCTGCTCAGCCAAGCATCAGCACACAGCTCCTCCCAGCGGTACACCGTGTCTTGTATCCTTAAGTCGCCAAAACAGCACAATCACGCCTCTGCTAGCAGCACAGTCTCTTCCAGCTTTAATCCATCCAACCACTCCACTATTTCAGATCTACAGCTACTGGACCACAAAACCATCTCCTTTTTCATAAAGTAAAGTAAGACTGTACCGGTCCAAAAAAGGCCACTTTATTTACATTTTCAACCTTGATTGACCCATTTTTCCATACCAACCCCTCCTTTTCTCCAGCGGAGAAAATCTCAGACCCAACTCCCATCCGACCCTCTCTTCACAGATGATTTCAAACCGCCCCGTCACCCGTTTCTGGTTCAAAAAACACCTCAAGTCCGTTCAGCTGCTATCCAGTAGCCCAACCGACAACTTGTCCTCTCACTCATTTAGAATAGGTGCAGCAACTACAGCAGCTCAAAAAGGCCTCTCCCAGCACCAGATCCAAGCACTCAGCCGTTGGTCTTCAAAAGCCTTTAAGAGCTACATCTGGACAGAGCGCTCCCACATCAAAGAAGCCCACCGCACACTCATCAGCCACCCCACTTAAAAACGCCAGTCGACCCCCACCTACCCAGCCTCCAAAACCCACCTGTCAGCACCATACCCACCCTAGTGAAAAAAAAATATGCTAAGTATACTTGCAGCCAGACTAATTGTCAGTATACTTCAAGTGTGTTACTGATTAGTTAACTTGAAGTGTGCTATTTTGGAACAACTAATTTTGTGCTAAGTATATTTTAGTTGTAATTAAATTGTAGTAAAGCATAACTGTAAGTGTATTTAGTGTACTTTTATGTGCTAAATTGGAACAACTTCAAGTATACTTAGTATACTTTAAGTAAGTATATGCTGTAAGCTAATTGCATGCTTGATTAGTGATATTAAAGTGTACTTTGTTTGTATTACAAGTATATTACAAATTAATTAAGGGTGTCTTCAAAATATACAAGAAACACACCATAAATATATTATTTTTGAGTAAAAATATGCAAATTTTTTCCCCAATGCTGAATGCACTCGTTGTCAGGGTCATTAAAACAGTGTGAGTGAAATTCAATTGTTGGCCATGCAATAGTGTTTACTTGGCTGTACTTGTGACATCACAATCTAGTAGCTGAACTTCCTGTCCAGTACACTGTAAATCCTAATAAGTTCAGCTTACTTAAAAAAAAGTTTGGAAACCAATTGCCTTATTTTGTTAAAGCAAACTTAAAGGTAAAACTAAAGTTAATTTAATAATCAGTTTAAAGTAAAGAAAGCAAACTCTTACAGAGTAAATTAACTAATAAATATCAAGTAGGTTTAATGTCATTTCTAGTTAAAATACTCCAGGACATTTACTAATCTTACTTAAGATTTAATAGTAAGATTACTTTATTAATTCTATTTACCTAGCAGTGTTATTTTGTGTTGTGCAAACATCTTAAATGCTGTTATTCTCAACATGGATTTAATCTGCCATTTTAAACTATGGGAACTTAAAACATTTCGTGCAATCGGTTTCCACATTTTCTTTAATTAAACTGAACGTATTTTTATTCGTTCAACCAGCATGAAATGAACTTAACACAAGTTTGAAATTCTCAACAGTTTATTTTTGTAAAAAACTTTAAGAATATCACAATAATAAAAATTAGCTTTTAAAAAATCTGTGTTCTTATAATACTCTTTACAGACTTCTTAACTAAACAGCACTTTGTTGTCATAACATTATCTGGACCCACTGGAACACTGTTAAACAATAGAGCATTTTCAGAATGGCATGCAAACAGAACAGCAAAAATAAAATACAGGCCTTTAAAACCCATTCATGACAATTCTTCCCTCCATGATTGCCTTTATTGCATCCACAATGAGGGCATGTCCTCTGGTAGAACTGTGAGCAGGTCTACAACTGCTTGACTGAAGTCTGCATCCACATCCTAAGTAGAGAAATAAAATAGGTAGAGTGTAAATTTCTTCATTTCAATACTGGAAATGTTCTAAAAGCATATATTGACAAGGAACTTTTAATTCTTTTAATTTATAAGCAAACTGATTCATATTGATGACCAGAGTGAGTGTACAATGAGCTGTGCAAACATCAAGTACAAGGAAATGTAATTAAGCTTTAAATTATGATCACCAAAGAGAGATAACGAGATTTATAGTGTGACAGTGACATTTCACAATACATGATTTAATTTAGAGCAAAAGTGTAAATTATCATTTGTGTCAACTATTACTGCATGCCTTGTCTTGGAAGTCTTGGAATATAACACACAAGTTCCATGGACTAAATGTTTTGTACATTGTTTTCAACATTATAGATGTGAATTCACAGAACTTTTTTTTTTTTTTTTACAACATGCTAAGAATGCTAAGAGCATTTTCTCTCGTGTTATGGAGTGATGGATCACACCCATCATTTACATGATTTTATCTTAAAGGGTTTGTTCACCCAAACCAAAGATTAAAATTAGCCCATGATTTACTCGCCCTCAAGGCATCCTAGGTGTGTATGACTTCATTCTTTTAGACCAATCCAATCAGAGTAACATTTAAAAAATGTCCTGGCTCTTCCACGCTTTCCATGGCAATGGGCAGGTGTTTCTGTTCAACAGTTCAAAAGGAGTGCAAGAAAGCGCATCCATCCATAATAAAATGTGCCTCACACATGAATAAAGGTCTTCTGTAGTGGATTGATGCATTTTTGTAAGAAAAATATACACATTTAAAAAGTTTTAAACACTTTTCTCTCACTTCCACTAACTGTCATACGTGCAAGCCTTTCCAGGTGGATGTTGTAGGACGTTTGTGTGCATGTGCTGGTGTAAATATGCTAGTCGAAATGTAAGTTTCGACTAGCAAAGAAAAGTTTGTTTACAGGAGCAAAAAAAGCAAAGTTTCCTTACTTTAGCAAAAGAAAACCAGTCTGCTCTTGGTTTATATTGAAATCCTCCGACATTCTTCTTTATGGATCTTTGTTTTATACTTCTAATTCGTTACTGGTGGTTCATTTCGCTCTGTCCTGTGCTTCCATGTTTGTCACTAATCACCGGCGCATACGCACACGTACATCCTACATCAGCTGCCCGGGATGGCTTCTGCCTATGGCAGTTAGCGGAAGTGAGAGAAAAGTGTATAGTTTTAAATATGGACATTTTTCGTACAAAAACATATATTCACTACAGAAGGCCTGTATTCACTGGAGCCGTGTGAGGCACGTTTTATTATGGATGGACGCATTTTACTGCACTTCATTAAACTGTTGAACAGAAACAGCCACCCACTGACATTATAAAGCTTGGAAGAGCCAGGATATTTTTTAATATAACTCTGATTGTATTGGTCTGAAAGAAGAAAGTGCATGTGAAAATGCATGTGATAGAGATTTACTACTAATCACAGAACCATCTTCACTGTCGAGATGCACATGACAATCACATGTGATTTATCGTGCAGCCCTAATATACACCTAGGATGCCTTGAGAGTGAGTAAATCATGCGCTAATTTCCATTTTTGGGTGAACTAGGCTCTTTATTTCAAGAACTTTATTTCAAAGTGTGTAATGATGTTTGTGATCACTCAACACAATTGCACGAATTTAAAGCATTTACACCAATTTCAGTAATAAACTGTTTCACAAAAGACAAATATAGCATCTACTGTAAAACTAAAAAAAACAAAAATACACAGAACCTTTGACAATTTTTCATAACCAGAACTATATTCATATTGAATAAAACAAAATGATGAGAGCAGAAAATCCAGTAATACTTACGAAACACATCCTGTAAAATTCCTGTGGGTCATCCTCCAGGATGACGGAAAGGCCCTGAAGTACTGCAGTGGAAACATCAGATGACTATGAAAAAATAGAGACAGGCTAAGGATAACAATCATAAGCAAATCATGATTTAAAGATGACAACTACAGTCAACATGATAAAGAAATACCTTTTAATTAACTTGATGTGAAATTTAAAATCCTTTTTTCTAGAAAATGTCAAAAGTGCAGAGTCTGTGTCCAGTGCTGCGCAGAACTCAGATCCGAGATATGCGACTGAATCCTGCAAAGATCTAAGAACAAACATTAAGTGGCTATTAACATTTTGAAGGACACAATCCATAAACACACTTTTTGAAAAGGAATAGGGTTTTGAAAATTTTGGAAATGAAAAAAAAAACAGGTTCACCCAAAAATAAAAATTAGCTATTAATTTACTCACCCTTACGCCACCCAAGATGTTCATGAGTATTTTTCTTCAGCAGAACAGCAAAGAAGATTTTTAGCTGAAAATGTGGCCTTTGGTGATTGATAAAATTTAAGTCAGAGACTGTCCATTTTTGGAGGGAAAAAACATATCAAGGAGCACAAAATTAATACCTGTTGCTCCTGATGATATACTGAGGTTTTATCAAGATGATCGATCTGTGGAAGAAAATGAAATAAATGCTTTTAAGTCTCATTTACTGCATTCATCTTACATTTATCTAAGTAGATCCTCTCTGCAAAGTATAAAACACAAATGTAAAGAGTGTCTGTTATGTCACAAACATAGCACTTGTAACAAACATAAACTAAAGCATCTGAACTTACATTTCCACTGCACAGCAGTCATCAGCTGGTATTCTAAAATAATAAAAAAGTGTTATCCATCAATCAAAAATCAGTGAACAATGAACAAACAAAACCAAATGTATAGAGTATTTTTTTCTTATGTAATGTAAATGGAAACATCTGGTATTTTAAAACTAAGATCGTTAACTTACATTTAAATAAGTTTCAATGTTATATATACTCTGCTTGAGGAGGTGGGGGTGATGGGTCTGCTAAAGACTCGTTGACAATCTCAGAATGCGTATTGTTTGTTACTGCCTGCACATTACCGTAATTATCATACTAAGCACGCATACTATTTTCGTCGCAACCAGGTATTTCTAACAAATAATGCTACGGCTTGACTACAGTTTAGCACTCATAGTTGCTTTCAAAATCGCCGTGTCAAGTTAAAAAGAGTTATTTTAAAAGAACCCGTCTGAAGATGTAGCGTTCTTTTCCATCCGTTATTTGTACACTGACCGGATTGCGCGCTCTCTAGCGTGAATGCGGCGGTGTCTCTGAGCTTCTCATTCGAATGTACCGCGTCCAGAATAAGATATCCTACAGCATATGCTAAGCGTTTACGAAATTAAAAACGATCTCCTCGTTTTAAGTGTTTTGTTTACTTCTCACTGAATTTTGAATTCTGCAAAACGTCACATGAAACAACCGTCGTTCAAATTACTCCTATTCTCGTAACTTATCACTAGCACGAATGGATAACATAGTAATTAATAGACAACCAGGCAGCTAATTTTACAGATATGAAGTGGACATTAAGTTAAGTGGTTTGAACAGAAATCGCTTCAAATAATGTGCAGGGTCAACCGTGTTTGAGTTCTTTGAATGGGCTAAGATGTTCCACAAAACAACATGCAACAAAGTGCATAAAATCTAACCATCATAAGGACTAGCAAGCAGAAAATGAGACTAAAATTAAAAGCCTTTACCTTGATTTTACCGAAATAGATCCTCTGCAAACACACGTTGAGTCTTCAGCCGTTGTGCTTCTGCGACGTGGGGGAGGGGCAATTGTCGCCCAGTGCGCATGCGTAACAGCATGTCTTGGACATTTTGAGTAATTTTACTTAAATTTCATTAGTTATGGGAACTATCTGTTGTAATATTTCAGCAATGAAAAAAAAATTAGTAAACTCAACATTTTGGTTAAAATAGAGTAAACTTACTAGTATTTTTATAGCAAGGAATACTATTTGGTTTTACAGTCTAGAACACTTTTTCTAGTGTTCGTATGGTGTGCTGTTGGTATAAAATTATAAATGCATTGATGTACATGGACCCCTCTGTGACATTGTATCAATTTATTAAAATACTTAAATCACAATTACAAGAGTAGCATTTTGTATGTATGCATACACTTCATTTAATAATGTTTTAAATGGGCTTTAAATGCATTTATCATGTTTTATTACTTTCTGTTGTAAGCATGAAGTACACTTAAAAATTACTCCAAAATTTTACTTAAAGCATACTAACAAGTTCTTTAATAATGTACTTTAAAAGTATACTTTCAATGCATTGTTACATTTCAGCACACAGTTAAAAATAATACTAAAATATATTTACATAAAGTGCAAATAAATACACTTTTAAAAACAAACAAAACTACATTTCAAGTATATTTTTAGAAAATATATTTTTTTTAGAAAATATACTAAATTACAATTATTTTAAAGTGTGTTAAAAGTTGTATTGTGAAAATAGGTAAAAGCATGGTGGTAATACACTTATAATATATTTAAAGTTAGTACAACTTTTGGTTAGTATATTTGCAATGTACTATTGAAACAGGAAATATATTACAAATACAATAAAGTATACTTTTTTTTCACTAGGGCACCTTTAACGAGCCCGCCACCCCACCCCACCCCACGCTGCTGCAGCAGTGCTAACTTCTTCCCTATTTGTCTTCATTCTCCCACTGCCGCCACAGTGACTGCTTCCGCAGGAGCCTGCCCTACTCCTACACTGCCACAGCAGTGCCCGCTCCTACAGGAGCCTTTTCTAAATTCTCACACTGCCGTAGCAGCATCTGTGCCTGCAGGAATCTTTTCTGTTTTCCCCACTGCCGCCGCAGTGTCTGCTCCCGCAGAAACCTTCTCTGTATTTCCTCACTGCCCCAGTAGTGCCCAGTCCAACAGGAGCTTCTCTGTATTTCCACACTGTAATGTCCAGTCCTGTAGGAGCGCTTTTCTTTATTTTCCCACTGCTGCAGCAGTGTCCACCCAGCACAAGCTTTCTCTGTACTTCCACACGGCCGCAGTAGTGTCTGCTCTTGCAGGAGCCTTCTCTGCATTTCCACCTTGCCGTAGCAACGATTGCTCCCGCAGGAGCCTTTCGCTCCATTTCCCCACTGCCGCAGTAGTGTCGTTCCCTCAGGAACCTTTTTTCTACTTCCTCACTGCCGCAGCAGCGTCTGCTCCAGCAGGAGCCTTTTTCTCTACTTCCTTACTGCCACTTCCTTAAATCCCCCATCCTCCCTCCCGACATCACCCCAACAATTCTCCTCCCAGCATCATCCAGCATCCCTCAATCCATAAGCCTGGGAAATTTGGGGGGTTAGCGACACCCTGCTTTGGCTGCTGTCCCCCCCCCAAAAAAAAATAAAAATAAAAAACTTTTTTCTTGAAACTACATAAAAATCTTTGTCAGGCCAACAGAATTAGTCAAACACTTTTTCATATTTTTCAATATGAAAGAGTTTCATACTGTTGAAATGTTAAGGCTTTGTGAGTTGCCAGCATGCATTTCAACAAAAAATAAATTATACGATTACTGTTATAGGAGTATTGTTTTGCTGTCTGCTGACTTAATTTAAACTTTTTGTTGTCATTTTGTCATTATTGTTAATTATTTGTTGCACTGTGATGTAAAGAGCTCATCTTTTTTAACATTTGTTGATTCCAATCATTCTTGAGGTTTGTTTGTATAGTTTTGAGTTTGTTCAACCACTTATATCTGTTTGCTGCAGTCTTAGTCTTGTAAGATATTTTAAAAACAAAGAAAATGTTGTCTACATATTAGACTAAGTTATCCATTCAGGTTTCTACAACAATGCACTTTTTGTCTTTTGTAAATAAACAAAAAATTGTTACATAAAAAAATCAATTACATTAAGGAGAATAATTGTAGTTTCAGTTGCTGTGACAAGACTTTTTCATGAACAGCATTTTGTGTGTGTGTGTGTGTGTGTGTGTGTGTTTGACTATCACTGCTGTGTGATTGGTTAAATTCTAAGAGCGCAAATTCAGAGCGTCGTCACCATACTTAGCCACTCTTCCCGTCACTTTACAGTATTTTCAGGGTGGTGATCTCATTGTCGAGGTTTGTAAACATGTTATTGCTGGCTGTGAGATCTCAGTTTGTTTGACCACAGGTTATTAAAGAAACTCAGAAGAGGAACTGGCATCTTAACTCACACAAAACTGATGATCTCTGAACCCAGTTTGGACTGATGCATGTGAATTCTCACACATTCAGGTGGCGTTGACATGACACCATTTTCAACAACAACAATAACAAAAATTTTTTTTTTTTTTGGCTGTTCATTTACACAACAGTCGCGAACAACAATACAATAGAGATTTCAAAGTGAAAGTTTTTAAAAAACAGCCCTATTGTTTCTGAGTGAACTACAAAATACCTTCTTTCACCATAAAGAACCTTTGGTGAAACAGAAAGGTTCTTCAGATATTAAAGGTTCTTTATGGAACCATTTAGGCAAAAAAAAAAAAAAGTTATTATATGGCATTGTGAAGCACCTTTATTTTTAAGAGTGTACTGGACTGGCATGCATAAGAGAGCACTTTAGCTGTGGACAACGTATGACCACATTGTTGTCTGTGTGCAAATCGTGGCATCACTGAATCATTATTTTCCTGCTAATATCTGTAATGCACTATATCCTTTGTCTGGTTTAAATTGAGCATGGTGGTTGTGGCGGGTGGCGTGACATTACATGTTTCCTGTAGGATTTCCAGTGCTGTGATCTCACTGTTGAGGTTTGGAATCATGTTACTGTGATCATCTCTGAACCCACTCATACTGCTCTTTATGAGACTGTCTGTCTGAACACAGGAAAGAAAGACTGACAGAAAGAGAAAATGGCTGATAAGTGTCATTTGTGTCTGCTGGGACTGATCATTCTCTCTTCACTTCTCACAGGTAAACACATTTCTACATGCTCTTTAATGAGCTAAATATAAATATACACATGTATAAATGTTTTACCAGAGCTGGTCTGGTGTTTAGTCTGTGAATGAGTTGAACATGTTTTATTCTTCCTGACATTCATGTTCTGATCTCAGAGTCACATTTACAAATACTGTTTTATTCCTGAATCCACTGACATCTGACACTGAGAATGACCTGCTGACACAGGGATTTGTTTATGAAGCTTCATTTATTAATTTACAACATAATAATCACTCAAATGTTCTTGTGTTTCAGGTACCAGTGGAGTGAATAAGACTCATGTGTTCATCAGCTCTGGTGAAAATGTCAGTCTGCCCTGTAATAATGATCCTCATGACTGCAAATCAACTACATGGTTCTATAATAATAGACATTCAGCTACAGTTGAACTGATTGGGGATGGGATAATTATAAAAGACATCGAGAGACATGAGAAACTGAGTCTGGGGTCTGACTGCTCTCTGAATATCAACAACATCATAAAAGAAGATTATGGATTTTACACCTGCCGACAATGTGTGAATGGACAAAAACAAGGAACTGATGCACGTGTTTATGTGCATGTTCTTCATGGTAATTTTATGATTATATGACCAATTTAAAAAGGTTAAATTATTAATTTGATGATTGTAAAGTGTGTGATTTGTGTGTTATTTTGTGTTTCAGTCTCTTCATCATCCTCACAGACTGAGATCAGTGCAGGCAGCTCTGTGACTCTCTACTGTCAGTTGTATTCATATGATGGATTCTGTTGTGATAAATGGATCCGTTCTAAGATAATTCAGCTGTTCTGGGTGAATCAGGCTGGTGTGAAATTGACAATATCAGACACCAGATATCAGGAATCAGCTCCAGAACACTGTATCATCACTCTGACTACAACACTCCTGAATGAAGATGACAACAGAGAGTGGAGATGTGAAGTTACTCACAGAAATCAAGTCAAGACCTCAGTCACATATACTGTCAAGAGTTCAGGTGGAAAAAAAACGTTACACTTTTTGATAGTCCACTTTAGACATTATACTAACTATAAGTAACTTTGCAACTGCATGTCAACTAATGCTCATTAATTTGCAACTACATGTCTACTAACTCTCAGAGCAGACTATTAGGTTTAGGGTTAGTAGAATAAGTTGCCATAAACTTGCAAAGTTTAGAAGAGTGTAACAAGATATTAAGCAGACAGTCTACTAATACTCCAATGACTAGTTGACATGCAGTTGCGAAGTTACTGTTAGTAGAATGTCTAAAGCAGACTATCAAAATAAAGTGTTACCAAATTCTCATAAATCATCTTAAGTCCTCATAATGTCAGTAACACTAAGGACTATTAGTATCATTGAAGTAGATAGAATTGATGAACAACAGCTTCTTTCAGTCTGACAGAAGAGAAACTCAAATCAAGTTTAACAGTCGAAGAAGTGCTGCTGTAAATAATGAACAAATTGAAAGTTGACAGCATTTTTTTTAATGTAATGTGATCATCAAAGTTGAAATTTAATTGTCATATTCTACAGTATGATTAATCTGAACTAACATTCATCCTTTACAGCTCAAGATAAAACAACGGCAGCAGTGATTCCAGACCACATCACAAACTCTCAGGATCCCTCAACTACAAACACACACAAAACTAAAGGTACATTATCACTGTTTTTCTCACATCAGTGCTTTGCAGTTCATAATGCTGGAGTTATCTTGTTTGTTAATTAAATAAACTATGATTGTCATTTTCTACAGTATGATTAATCTGAACTAACATTCATCTTTACAGCTCAAGCTGATTTAGTGACAAAAGCGATTCCTGTCAGCATCACAAAATCAACTACAACAACAGCAGTAACTTCTACACGAGGTACAGTCAAAAAAAATAAAATAAAATAAAATAAAAAAAAATCACTATTGTCAGTTTTACTGAATTATTTGTTGTTCGTGTTATTTAATACATGCACATAATCACTTAAGTTAAATTTGAAGTTGTTCATTGAAAATTAAGTGTTATATTTTGTATTTTTGAGTACAGATAAAGACCTGTTTGTGTTTGTGTTCAAGTGTTGTTTCTGGTCTTTTGAGGAGTTTGTGTTATGTTGAAGTTCTGTGGTTTTCATTGTGCTGTTGTACTGGGCGGATGCTTCTCCATAACAAAATACCAAAAATATATTTGGCTTATATTTCATTACTCTCTTACATTACATTCAATTGGCCTTTGGCCTTTACATACCAGTCAAAAGTTTTTGAACAGTAACATTAAGTCGTTCCGCTCACCAAGCCTGCATTTATTTGATCAAAAGTACAGCAAAAACAGTGCAATTTTGAAATATTTTTACTATTGAAAATAACTGTTTTATATTTGAATATGTTTTTAAAATGTAATTTATTCTTGTCTATTCAAAGCTGCATTTTTACTATCATTACTCCAGTCACATGATGCTTCAAAAAAAACATTTACTATTATTACTATTATGTTAAAAACAATTGAGCAGAACTTTTTCAGGTTTCTTTGATAAACAGAAAGTTCAATAAATAGAAAATTACATTTTAAAATATACAAATAGAAAGCAGTTATTTTAAATAGTAGTAAAAAGTAAAAAAAAAAATCCCAATATTAATGCTTTTGTTTTATTTTGGGTCAAATAGATGCAGGCTTGGTGAGCAGAAGAGGAAAAAAAAAAATCTGACTGTTCAAAATTGTTGACTGGATATATGCCCACATTAATAATAATCGGTATGAATATCCTTTATCTCTGCCACAGTACAACAGTTACTGTTACTACAGTAAATCCGTTGTAAATGTGGGTGATCTGTGGATTGAAAAGCATTCTAAATGCACTGTTGTTGCACAATGCTTCTCCTGTTCCCCACATGTTGTTGCTGCGCTGTTTCTTCTGTCTTTAAACTAGTTTAAATCACCGCGACATCAGTGGTTTGTATCGGAGACCTCTGCTCCAAACTCTCCAAACGCTTCTCACGGAATCTCTCAGCGCTGTTTAGTGGTCGTGTAATCGAGATCAGTCAAAGGGTAAACGCATTTGTTGTGTGTTTGCGCTGCGCTGTCTTTAGGCAGAGCTAATAATGGTCTGTGCTGCGCCGCCGCGGTTCATAAGTTGCGGTCCCGCTTTTGGTGAGTTTAGGAATTTGTGCGCGGTAAAGAAATGGCAGCGTTATAAAATTGTTATCGCTGCGTTTTACTGCTACATCTGGTGAAAAATCAAGTGTTGTCACCTTGTGTTGACATTGTGAAACTGCAAATTTTGAATTTGAATTATGTTTGGCGGGCCACGTATAGTACATTTCAGTAGACAAGCAGCGGGCCGTTTGAAATTCCCTGAACTATACTATTGCCTAACCCATGTAGGAGTAATTATAATAATCAATAATGTCATTAATTCAGGACAAGCTGAAGGTTTATGGGTTCACTCTCATATAAAGAAGACATGAATTATACAGTAACACGTCTCTTCACATCAACTGCCACTGAAACACTGATGATGAAACACAAACTGTGTGTCATGTCATGATCAAGTATGTAAATATGATGTTGTTGTCCTACAGTATTATGATCTGAATGTTCATCTTCTGCAGCTCCAGTCACTTCAACACTGATTCCAGTCAGCAGATCAAACTCTGAGACGACTTCAAGACAAACTACAGCAGCAGCTCCTGCACAAGGTTCATCATCACTGTCACACATCAGCAGTCTCTCACTTACACAAAGCGTTCTTTAGAACTTAAGTATAATGATAAGCCAGCTTGTAAATGTCCGGTGTAGCTCATTTTATATGTGCTATATATAGGTGGAGACTCTTGAGACTGCTCTCTTGCCTCATTCTTATTAGAAACTGAGAAAAAAATAATAATTGCAACATTCAATTCAAATTCAATTCAAATTTATTTGTGTAGCGCTTTTCACGATACATATCGTTGCAAAGAAGCTTTACACCAAATTGACATTTTTACAATATAGTAGCTTGATGTACATATGGCAGAGATGTGTGGTAAAGATCAATTAATGACGTAATCAAACAGACAAAGAACACTATAAATTAGTAGCAGAATTCGGTAGTGCCGTATGTTGTTTTTGGGTTGGTATCATCTGAAGTCCTCTGTGGGGTTGGCATCATCTCTTCTTAAGTGTTCTGGATCCACACTGGAACTTGTGAATTTCTAGTAACCACGGGATGTCAATCCCATGGCAAAAACAGAGAACAAACAGGAGCATAATTAGCGTAGCTGCTGTTCAAACTAAGAAAAGGAAGATTTGTTAAACCAGAGCTAAAAGATTAATAATGAACATTTGATCAGATATAACTGCAGGAAGAGTTTATGAGATTCATTATTTGAATGCTTGGCTAAAAAGATGTGTCTTTAATCTAGATTTATACAGAGAGAGTGTGTCTGAACCCCGAACGTTATCAGGAAGGCTGTTCCAGAGTTTGGGAGCCAAATGTGAAAAAGCTCTACCTCCTTTAGTGGACTTTGCTATCCTAGGTACTACCAACAGTCCAGAGTTTTGTGACCTTAGGGAGCGTGATGGATTGTAGCGTGGTAGAAGACTAGTTAGGTACGCAGGAGCTAAACCGTTAAGTGCCTTATAGGTAAGAAGTGCTATTTTGTAGCTGATGCGGAACCTAATAGGTAGCCAGTGCAGAGACTTTAAAATTGGGGTAATATGATCATATTTTCTTGACCTGGTAAGGACTCTAGCAGCTGCATTTTGGACTATCTGTAGCTTGTTTATTGAAGATGCAGGACAACCACCTAGTAGTGCATTACAATAGTCCAGTCTAGCGGTCATAAATGCGTGAACTGGCTTTTCTGCATCAGAAACAGGTCACATGTTTCGCAGCTTGGCAATGTTTCTAAGATGGAAGAATGCTGTTGAGAAATATGATTTTCAAAAGACAAGTTGCTGTCTAATATAACACCCAGACTTTTGACTGTAGTGGAAGTAACAGTACATCCGTCTAGTTGTAAATTGTAAGTCAAAAGATTCTGTGTATTGTTTTTAAGTCATTTGTTAATCTAGCCACTGTGCTAAATAAAAACCTTGAATTGTTTTGGTTATTTTCGATGAGTTTGCGGAAATGCTCAGCCCTAGCAGCTTTTAAAGCCTGTCTGTATCTGGACATACCGTTTTTCCATGCAATTCTAAAAACTTCCAAGTTTTTCTCCATTTGCGCTCAAGATTGCGAGTTTCTTTCTTGAGGGAATGGGTGTTACTGTTGTACCATGGCGCAATACGTTTTTCTCTAACTTTTTTCAATTTGATGGGGGCAACAGCTTCTAATGTATTGGAGAAGATGGTGCCCATATTGCTAGTCATTTTGTCTAGATCCTGTATAATGGGTACACAGAGCAGTTGAGATAAATCAGGCAGGTAATTTGTAAATCTATCTTTGGTGGCTGGAACAATAGTTCTGCCAAGATGATAACGCGGAGCCATATAGTTAATATCAGTGATACGCAGCATGCACGATACAAGGAAATGGTCAGAAACATCATCGCTTTGAGGTACGATATCTATATCAGTAAGATCAGTTCCATGCGATATAATTAAACCTAGCGTATTATTAAAACGATGAGTGGGCCCGGTGACATTTTGCTTGACTTCAAAAGAGTTTATTAGGTCAGTAAACGCGAGTCCTAACGCATCATTTGTATTATCAACGTGAATGTTAAAATCTCCGACAATTAGCACTTTATCAAAATTAACCAATAGTTCTGAAAGGATTTCTGCAAATTCTTTTAGGAAATCTGTATATGGTCCTGGCGGTCTATACACAGTAGCTAAAACAAGAGATAGGAGAGATTTCGGTAACACTTTCTATGAAGCCCCTATTTATAATACATTACAATGCACTATAAAAAACCTTATAATATGTTATATCATCTCATGAATAATCATAACAACAATTAGTTATAAGAAACACCTAAGTGGTGCAGCTTGGACACATCCTCAGTGATGAACCCAGGGTCACAGGGTGTTTCGGGTCTTAGATCATCAGACACCCTCACCTGGGCGACCCAGCCGGGGATGATCAGACCCCGACTTGTGTCCAAGCAGCGCACTAAGCATACGTTGCCCCTCTTAATCCACAGCCACCTAGAGGCTTTCTCCGCTGCCTCGCAGATGTTTCTGGTGGCTTTCCTTTCTTGAGCACCTCTGATTCCAAGCAGCCTGAGTGATCTGTGCAGGCTCTGTCCTGGGAATCCTCTGCAGCCAACCTCAATTGGCTCACAGCGGGCCCTCCACCCCTTCCGCCTGCAGTCCTCCACCAGATCCAGATACTTCGCCTTTTTCCGCTCAAAAGCTTCCTCAATCCTGTCTTCCCAGGGGACTGTGAGTTCCAGTAACACCACTTGCTTTGTACTCTCTGATGTTAGGACCATGTCTGGCCTGAGTGTTGTGCTGGTGATGTGGTCTGGAAACTTCAGTTGCCTCCCCAGGTCCACCTTCAGCTGCCAGTCACCTGCTGTGGATAGCAGATCAGCTGGGACCTTTGGCTGTGACTGAGGCTTCTCCCCGGCCCTGACGAAAACAATGTATGGCCTTGCTAGGGGCTGGTACTTGATTTGCTGGATTCCGGCACAGATGGTATCAGCTACTGCCTTCAGCACTTGGTCATGGCACCATCGGTACCTCCCCTCTCCCAGTGCTTTCAGGCAGCAGCTCAAGATGTGTTCCAGCGACCCTCTTGCAGGGCACAGAGGACAGGATGGTACTTCTGCTAGCCCCCAGCAATGCAAATTGGCTGGGCTCGGTAGGACATCATACACTGACTGGATCAGAAACTTGAGTCTTGCTGGCTCTGACCTCCAAAGTTCTGACCAGGTGATTTTCCGAGTCAGTGCATGTTCCCAATTGGTCCAAGCTCCCTGCTGACGCATAGCCACCGTTTTACTGCGCCGCTCCTCTTCCACCTCTGCTCGGACCTCGCCCTGAATCATCTGCCGTCTATCCCTCCCCTGCGCTCTGCCAGCTGGACTGCCTCCTGCGCCCTCCACTTCCTTCCAGTCCTGACCTCTATGCCTGCAGAGGAGACTCTGGTGTCGGATAAGTCTCTGTACAGTAACACCTCACTGGCTCTTGTTACTTTTTATTCCTCTGTAAGGCCTGAGAACGGGAGATGGAGCTTGTTGATGTGCCCATACAGGGCAATACAGCTCAGGCTCTTCGGCAGACCCAGCCACCTGCGCAGGAACTGGCTGATGTTTCTCTCCAGGGTCTCCACCGTTGATATTGGGACCTGGTACATCAACAGTGGCCACAAAAGCCTTGGCAGAATGCCATGCTGATATATCCATGCTTTAAATTTCCCGGGGAGGCCTGACCTGTCCACTGCTGCAAGCCAAGTTTTCAGCTTTGCATGCATGGCCTGGATTGCTACTGTGTCTCTCAAAGTCATGTCAAAGAGCTTCCCCAAGCTCTTCCCCGGCTTCTCCGTCAATGATGGTATTTGGAGACCGTTCATGTAGAAGCGGAATTTGTCCTCAACTCTCCCCTTCCTCAACACAAGGGACCGGCATTTAGCTGGCTTGAATGTCATTCTCGCCCAAGATGTTAGCCTTTCCAGACCTTTAAGGAGCCAGCGGCACCCTGGCACTGATGTTGTTGTGACTGTTAGGTCATCCATAAAGGCTCTGATTGGCGGTTGGCGAGTGCCAGATCTGGAGAGAGGCCCTCTGCATTCCGCTTCTGCCGCCTTGACAAGCATGGTCATCGCTAGGGCAAACAACGACACTGATATAGTGCAACCAGTGATGATGCCTTTTTCTAAGCGATGCCATGCTGATGTTATAGATCCAGATGTAAATCTCATACTAAAACTACTGTAATAGTCCTGTATGAGCTCTGTGATCTTATGCGGAACATGGTGCATCGTCAGGGCTTTTGTCACCAGCTTGTGGGGAATTGATCCGTAGGCATTTGCTAGATCCAACCAGATGACTGACAAATCTCCTCGGTTCTCTCTAGCCTCTTGGATCAGCTGGGTGACCACTCCAGTGTGTTCAATGCAGCCCGGGAAGCCTGGAACTCCTCCCTTCTGCACACTGGTGTCAATGTAGGAATTCCTCAGGAGGAAATCGGTCATACGATTGGCAAGAATCTTGAAAAAGATCTTGCCCTCAACGCTAAGCAGTGAGATGGTACGGAACTGCGAGATGTCACTTGCGTTTTCCTCCTTTGGTATCCACACACCTTCGGCATACCTCCACTGCTTGGCTACCCTGCCTCTTCGCCATACTACCCTGATGATTCTCCACAGCCTCTGCAGAAGTCTTGGGCAGTGCTTGTACACCTTGTATGGCACGCCACTCGGCCCTGGTGCTGCACTGGTCCGTGCAGCCCTGACCGTGTTCTTGACCTCTGCCAGCGTTGGCTCTTTGGTGTTAAATTGGCTGGATGGTAGTGGTGGTGAAATTAGTTCTCTGCAGGGTCCCAGGTCTTCCTCCCTCAGCCGGTCACTGTATGTTTCAGAGAGATGGCGGTTGATGTCGTCTTCTGTGCACATGAGGGTCCCACTCCGCTTCTGCCCAAGCAGCTTCTTCGTAAACCCAAAAGGGTTAGCTACGAAGGCAGTGCGCTTGCGGGCCCTCTCTCTACCCTTCCTCCTGTGCCACTCAGCACGACGTAGGGAGATGAGCTTTTTCCTGAAGATATCCCGGAGCTCAGCCAGGGCGGGCTTTTCTTCCTCGCTCGCCTTCTTAAAACGTTGTTTCAAGGACTTCAAGTCTCTCCTGAGTGCAGTGATCTTGTTCTCTCGTCTGTTGGGTCTAGCTATGGTCTTAGCCTTTGGCTGTTTGATACCAAACCGCTCAGCACCGATGCAGATGATGAAGGTGCACATCGTTTGGAGCTGCTGGTCCACACTCCCTTTCGATGATGCTTCCAAGACGCCATCTACATCTTCGTCGAACTGGCGCCACTCAGCCTCCTTGTGTGCCGCTGGCCACAAGACCCTGCAATGTTCGGATGGATTGTTGGGTGGAGCACGCTGAGCCTGGAGGTTCTGAACACTGTGGGTTGACTCCGGGTCCTGCTCCTCCTCCGTCTCACCAGGGGCCGTGCTTTGCACTGCCTCTGTGCGTTGTTCAGCTTGCTCCCTCCTCATACAGCCCATCTTCGTCCGATGAATCTTCAGACCTTTCAGGTTCTTGCAGCTTTTGCCACACATACAGGTTACTCTCATTGTCGTTTATCCGTTGCTCATGTTCTGCACCAAAAGGTCCGTCCATGTGGGGTGCTCATCCTCCCCCCCTCTCGGGCACCCCTGGGGGTATCTTTCATTAGGGCTTTCTGTAGCTTAGTTGGGTGCACCCCTCACGGGAGCTGCAGCTTGGGGTGCTAACCCTCGCTGCCCCGGTTGCCGTCTCTCCGAGCTGTCCACTGTCTCTCCAGCCGTCACTACACTGTCCAGCCTTTCCTGGATGTCACTGGCTGTGACAATTATAATACATTATAATACTTGAGTATTTGAGGTTATAACTTTTAAGATTATGGTTATTTATAACACACAATGGACAGCATATAAAATCTACTTAATTTATAATGGACTATATCATATTACATTTATTTTTTACATTATATTACATTTTATTTTGATGGTCCCCCTAGTCTATGTTTTTCATGTCTCCTTAATCAAACACACCTGATTCAGATAATCGGCTCATTAATAGAGACTCCAATACCTGAAATGGGTGTGTCAGACAAAGGACAGATGCAAAATGTGCAGTGTTGGGGGGCCTCCAGGAACATGGTTGGGAACCACTGCCTTAGAGTATTAGCAGACTTAGGTTAAGGTTAGGCTAGGTAGCAGGTTCACGTACTTGCAAAGTTACTTATAATCAGTTTGTCTTTTGGGGAACCATCAAAATACAGTGTTAGCATATATTTAGCATACTAATAATAATAATAACTGCTAGCTGACGTGCAGTACCATCAAAATAATCAAACTGCTAATACAAATGTATCATATTACACATTCATCTGATCTGATACCTGATCTTATGGCTCTTTGAGAAATATTATTATTACTTATGAGTGGTCTTTGTATGCTTTAAGTAAAGTGACATGCGTAACATGGCAAGATATGAGACTCATAATACATTATAACTAGGGGAGGTTTTTTTTTTTTAAGAGTATGAGGAGGTAATCATACTCTTAAAAGCTATAACCACAAATAAGTAAAAATTATAATACATTAAAACTGTTCCTATAAATACTCATGAGATGATACAACATACTATAAGGTTTTTTATAATGCATTATGCATTCATTATAATGCCTTAAGAATACCCTTATAATGTATTATAAATACAGGCTTCTTTTGCATATCTGGCAGAGTAACATTAAGCAAAAGTATTTCAAATGAATTAAACCTGTATCCTGTTTTCTGAGTAACATTGAGAATATCACTATATATTGTTGCAACACCACCACGACCACTCTGATGGGGCTCATGCTTATAATAGTAGTTTGGTGGAGTAGACCCATTTAGACCAATATAATCATTAGGTTTTAGCCAGGTTTCGGTTAAGCAGAGTACATCAAAACTATTATCTGTGATCATTTCATTCACAATAACTGCTTTGGGAGCAAGTGATCTAATGTTTAGGAGCCCAAGCTTTAAAAATGGTTTCTGTTCATGTATTTTACTTTTTTTCTGGTTTAATTACGATCAGATTTTTTCTAGATCCTGCATTAAATGTATGTTTTGACCTCACTATTCGAGGAACAGACACAGTCTTTATAGATTGGACAGTGCAAGTACTATAATTTAAGCGTTCAGAACAAAAGCCATCGTAGAAATCATTTGAGAGTGTACCAGGGCTCTCAAGTTTTAGAAAAAGTTTGGAGTGAGATTTTATCTGTTAGGAGAGAAGCCCCTCAGTCCCACGCAATTCTCTCCAGTTTTTGCTAGAAGTTAAATTTTACCTATTGTTCAAAATTGACCAGCACAAAATAGAAACTATAACAACTGGAAATTTTGATTAAAGTCAAATTCATAAAAAAATAATGAGCCAATGAACAGCAGTGCTTAAAGTACATACTGTAGGCCTACACATACAGTATTGCAGAACCTGCCATGAGCATGTCAGGCTGTGTCTGAGAGAGGAAGTACATATTTCAGCTTATGAATGGCATTTTGTATTGCAAGTGTTTGTTGCACATATTGATGCCTTGATGACAGTGGTAGGGGCTCAAACTTAACTAGTTAATGGAATTACATCATTTAATTACAAAATAATTGTAACTAATCGGTTACAGTTGCTGAGAAACAATGTATAGTTAAATTACATTTACTTACGAAAATTACAAAGGGGTTACACACAGATTTGATTAATTTCTTTCCCAAATTGCACTGACTGCTCTAAAATATGAGACAAAATGTTTCAGAAGTTTAGGACATAAAATAGGACACATGCAATAACTAAACATTCAATAACTGATTTATTTACATAGTTGGGTTTATGTATATGGATTTTTTTTTAAGATTAACTGTTTTTTTTTTTTTTGCCCCAATGCCAGTGTTTCCAGTCATAGCTATGCAAGGATTTCTGAAGCTGTTCCTTTGCTGGTTGATGCTGGTCCTTGACCAGCAACATAACCAGCAAAAACCAGCAAAGGACCAGCTTAAACCAGCACCAAAACATACCTAACCAGCATCGCAGCATCAAAACATGCCTGCTAGCATTTGCTGGTTTTTACACCAGGGGAGCTAATAATTTTGCATGAATTTGGCTATAGCATCAGCTCTCACTATCTTTGATCACGGGATTTCGTCCAGGAATTGTAAAATGAAGGGGAAAAAAAAAAAAAAACAGAAGAATGGGTTACCTACTGCATTTATTTTGTTAGTTTTTAGTAAATACAAATGGCAACATCCCGTGTGTGCGCGTCCATGTTGCCGAGGGACGAACGTGACTGAAGCGGGATCACGTAACTTACCCGAAAACAAAAAATTCTAATTTCTGATATTTTCTGGTAGGTGGCATTTAACTGTCAAGACAGCTATGAACTCCCCCTGCAAGCCTGCGCCTCGTCCATTAACACTACATAACGGGACAAGTTATTCCTCACTTTTTAGCGTGAGAAATGCAAGGTGTGGCGTGAGAGCGTGTGAACTGGTTGAAATGCGTGTGTCTCACGGTGAATGCGTGAGACTTGAGAGCCCTGGTGTACTTACTAGTCAAATGGAGTGAAGAGTCCTGGAGATGTTGTCCGACAGCAGTTCCGCTCCGACTCTGCTGGGGTGCAGGCCATCAGCACGGAAAAGCCTAGGACGTTCCCAGAAAAGATTCCAATTATTAACAAAGAGTAGTTTCTTTTCTCTACACCATGTCAATAACCATTCATTTAGAGCAAGAAGTCTACTGAACCTTTCGTGCCCACGTCGATACGTGGGAAGCGGTCCTGACACGATGATCCTCGTCGAGGGTGATGTGCTGCGAACCGTCTCGATCAGGCTGCTGTAGTCCCTCTTCAGAACCTCCGTCTGCCGCAGCCTGGTGTCGTTCACCCCCGCGTGCAGGACGATCGTGCCCACGCTCTCGCTGTCCTTCAGGATTGCGGGTATCTGTGCAGAAACATCGAGAATGCGAGCAACAGGAAAACAGTGGGTGTGGACTTTACCTTTAGCTAAAGTAGCACGTACGTACCGGACAATGGAGTCTCCGACAATCACAGTGTCGCGTTCTGTCTCGCGAAGGGGAGCAAAGCAGTTCCAGATGGAGATCTCGAAGAAGAGGGGGCGAGGTCCTCGGCCGGGGCCTGGCTCGCGTCTTCCGCTGCTGCTGCACCCAGGGTCCGTGGAGTACCGGCGCCGGAGTGAAGGACACCTGGGAAGATCGCGTCCAGGGTGCACGGGAGCTGTGCAGAGAAGCACACAGAGTAGAGGTGGTCAGAGTGTTAGTATCGCGCTGTATAACGTTACTTACCCGGGAGGATTCCGGAGCGGCTCTCCGCTCTCTCAGCTCGGTCTGCCTCTCCAACAGCTCCTGAATCTGCTTCTCCACGGCCTCCAGCTCAAGCTGCAACGAGTGCAGCTCGAACGTGTCCTCACCTGCACTCAAAGGTGGACACAAATTCGCCATTAAAGCAAGTAACAGTGAGTAAACAATGGTAATGTGCGTAAATAGTGTGTAACAATTCAAGCAAGACTAGCGGCAACCACGCTGGTGTTGCTAACGGGCTATAAGCTAGCAACTCGGGAAATCAAAACAAAACTAGTGATGACAAGGCAATCCGGATGTTTTAGTTATAAAATACAATAGGGGGTATATTCACACGTTATAAGAAATGAAAATGATGGTGTATAAAATTGATTTTAGATTGAAAAACAGACAATAAGAAATTAACTTAAACTCTAAGTGTGCGACCGCAACAAACGGTAAGTGACAACATCGTAAATAATGATAGCGGCATGAACATTCAGTTTCATATTATTTAACAACATATAATTTAAATGCGAGGCTGGTAATCCCAGGATTATACATAGACACATAGTTGTACATTTAAATGCTGACAAATAAACACGGTCATAACTGTTTAATCTAAGGTTAGGAAGATAGAGATGCTTGTCTTCAACGACATCTTAATAGTATTCTAGATAATAACTTGCCTTCATAGTCATGAACACATTTTTAAAATCGTGTAATATTTTAAAGCCTTTATTACTTTTCAGCTCTACAGCTGTGCAGTAAAATTCACTTCAAATATTCACTTTACATTCATAAACACGTCATGAAAAAAAAGTCTTTTCACGGAAAACAAAATTTTTTTTAGACGAAAATGACATGAAATAACGGTTAACCAGAAGATGGCAGTATAGAGGATCACTCATTGGCTGCAGCTGCCATTTCAATTCCCTATTTTTTTTTTTCAAATCTTGTTTTCGATTTATTATAAAATTAATTACTAGTATAACAAATGTTAGTATTTTTCCTCGCACTGAAGTATATAGTATAGCGAGTGCAGAAAGTCATTAAAAGAAATGAATGAATAAAGAAATAAATAAATAAGCTCAGACACAAACTGCCTATAAGGGTGCATTTAATAATGCATTCAATATGAATCAAAATGAGTATGAAATATTTTAGATTTAATTTATTAACTACATCTTTTAAGTTTTTTTCTTGAATCGTAAAAGCTATTAAATAGCCTATATTCAACCAACACAAACTTATTACTGCTGTAATTTTGTTACTCTGTTAGTCTGAGTTTATGAAGCTTTATTTATTAATATATAACATAATAATCACTCAAATGTTCTTGTGTTTCAGGTACCAGTGGAGTGAATAAGACTCATGTGTTCATCAGCTCTGGTGAAAATGTCAGTCTGCCCTGTAATAATCATCTTCATGACTGTACATCAACTACATGGATCTATAACAGACATTCAGCAGCAGTTGAACTGATTGGTTTAGGGATAAAGAAAAAAGACATCGAGAGTCATGAGAGACTGAGTCTAGGGTCTGACTGCTCTCTGAACATCAAGAACATCACAAAAGAAGATTATGGATTTTACACCTGCCAACAATATGTGAATGAACAACAACAAAGAACTGATGCTTTTATTTATCTGCATGTTCTTCATGGTAATTTTTTTTTATTATACGACCAATTTTAATCAAATTATTAATTTAATCTCTCATGATGATTGAAAAGTGTGTGATTTGTGTGTTATTTTGTGTTTCAGTCTCTTCATCATCCTCACAGACTGAGATCAGTGCAGGCAGCTCTGTGACTCTCTCCTGTCAGTTGTATTCATATTCATATACTGGAGTCTCTTGTGATAATCGGATCCGTTCTGAGGGAATTCAGCTGTTCTGGGTGAATCAGGCTGGTGTTAAACTGACAATATCAGACACCAGATATCAGATATCAGCTCCAGGACACTGTATCATCACTTTGACTACAACACTCCTGAATGAAGATGACAACAGAGAGTGGAGATGTGAAGTTACTCACAGAAATCAAGTCAAGACCTCAGTCACATATACTGTCAAGAGTTCAGGTGAGAAAACAATCTCATCACTTTAGATCCCCATATTATCAGTAACACTAAGGACTATTGTCAAGTTCTACAGTCTGATTCATCTGAACTAACATTCATCCTCTACAGCTCAAGCTGAATCAGCCACAGCAGTGACTCCAGTCCACATCACAAAATCAACTACAACGACAGCAATAACTTCTACACGAGGTACAGTCAAAAAAATAAAAAATAAAATAAAATAAAATAATAATAATAATAATAATAATTCACTGATATAATATCCTTATATCACACACACACAATTAAAAAAAAAACTCTACTCTTTAGTTTGTCATTGTGAAATAGTAGTGTAACATGTCTCTTCACATCAACTGCCACTGAAACACTGATGATGAAACACAAACTGTGTGTCATGTCATGATCAAGTATGTAAATATGATGTTGTTATCCTACAATATTATGATCTGAATGTTCATCTTCTGCAGCTCCAGTCACTTCAACACTGATTTCAGTCAGCAGATCAAACTCTGAGACGACTTCAAGACAAACTACAGCAGCAGCTCCTGCACAAGGTTCATCATCACTGACACACATCAGCAGTCTCTCACTTCACTCATTTACACTTGTTTTATCACAGTTGATCCGACCACAATAACATCAACCTGCTAATTCATGAGTTCAACATTAAAACCTCATTTAACATTTAAGCATTTAAAATGTTTTCAAACAAGGTTGTAGGTTTTTGATGCTGCCAATACATAAATATTCTACATTTCAGTGTTCATGCAAACTTGACACAAAATGTCACACTTTACACACAAATATCTATAAATGAGAAAGAGATCACATTGGACAGAAAGTTTCTTTTAAAGTGTCATTAGATTAATTTTTGGTAAACAGCAACCATCAGTTTCCTCCTGACACCTTGAGATTGAAATAACATGATAATAGATGATGGACTCATGAAGCAGCACAAGTTCATTTATCATTTCTGTGATGTGAAGCTCAAGTATGATGTGATGATGATGATGTTTGGTTTATATGTTCATTATCACAGATCCAGCACAAACTGAAGACAGTTGGACTGCTGGATCAATATTCAGAGGTACGACACGTCTTTGCACTGTCCGTTGTTTTATACCTTTGATTCCTATTCTATTTTCACAGATTGTATCTGTTTTTTGTTTTTTTTTTTCTCTCTTGATTGTGTCTCTCATCTTTCCTGCAGTGATTGTGATTATTGTTGAGTTTGCAGTGTTTGCTGCTCCTACTGTGATTCTTCTTCAGATCATCTGTGCAAGAAGAGCTGGTGAGTTTTTGAGATGATTCACATTGATCTGGAACAAAGTCTTTAGTCATGAGAGCTCAGTAAATGCTTTTGTGTTGAATTATTTTGCAGGAAGGAAGAACTTACAGCAATGAGAGGAAATAGTGATGAATATAATATGACAATAAAATACTCTCTACTAATAACAGACCAGATTACAACAATATTTATCTTTGTTTTGATTATGTTATGAATATTTGCATACAGCTTTCTATGATATTTGCTTCATATACATATAATATGTGGTCATTTTCTAAACTTGATTCATCTGATCGTTACATTAATCTTTTTAAGGCTTTTTAATTCATAGACAAATCCTTACTTATGAAAATAGATGAATTCACATACATCATTGTGTAACTTTATATATATATATATATATATATATAAATATATTATATATCACCAATATGAGCTGTTGACAACTGAGAAAGTTGTTTACAAGCAGCAATAAAAGTTTGTGGTTAAGGAAGGACTTTATCCTTTTATCTAGGTGTTTCAATTTTCAATCAGATAGAGCCATTCAATCACACATTGTTTTTTTTTAGTAGTACTTTAACAACGATATACTACGTAAAAAACTACATACATGCATGATGAAATTAATAGCGGGTATGAGACAGCACCGTCCACACGCTTTGTATTTGAGCCTGGCGTGACGTTTCGAACACTGTTTCAAAACACTAGCATGTTGAAAACTCGAAACGTGTGTCGACACTAGGTGTTGATCTACCCATCCCTACTTAATGGTATTATTAGTATTACAGTGAAATGCAATGAGTTTAATCACTAATGGTCATGAGCTTTAAAAAGTAATAGAAGATAAAGAATATAAACCTCAGGTTAAATGTGTACAAGAGACCTGATTGAAACCTCATTTAGACTTTGTGATAAAGGATATACAGGTATTAGTAGAGATAGACAGACAGGTAATGCTGGAGTGGTGGCTATATTTATTAAAAATGAAATAACATATAGGATTATAGAATTGAGTGTTGAATATGAATCAATTACAGTAGAGGTATTTTTTTTAAAGGGACAGAATGTTAAGGTCATTAATTTTTATAATCCTTGCAACAGGTTAAATATTGAAGTATTAGAAAAGGTAATGGGAAATCAGAAAGTGATATGGTGTGGGGATTTTAATGCATATAATACTTTATAATGAAGTGATAATACTGATCATAATGGTAAGATAATAGAAGAAATGATTGATTTGAAGGGTTTGATATGTGTGAATGATGGTAGAGCTACTAGAATTGATGTGCTCAGGGGTTGATGCTCTTCTATAGATTTAACACTGGTGTCTGAAGGTTTATCAGGGAAATGTATGTGGGATATTTGAGAGGATTCAACAATAGAGAGCGATCACTATGTTATTAGCTGTAAAATAGACATGAATGTTAATGAAAATATAGAAGATAGGATAGATAGATGGACATTTAAAATGGCTAATTGGGAGGCATTCAAATACATCAGTGAGGTAAAGTTACAAGAGTTAAATATTAATGAGGAAATAGAGGATATAAACATTTATAATGAAAAATTATGTGAGGTATTGTATAACACAGCTGAAGAAATTACTGAAAAAAGTGAAGGAATAAAAATGAATAAATCAGTTCCGTGGTGAACAGAATTATGTAGCAAAGCAATTCAAGAGAGAAATAAGGCTTTTAAAAAGGTTAGGAAGACGTACATATTTGATAACGTACATATTTGGATAGCTACTGGAAAAGTTATTGTGACAGAAATAAGAAAGAATCAAGTCAATAAAGAAGTGGTAGTAGGCATATTTTTTGATATTGAAAAAGCTTATGACATGCTTTGAAATGAAGGATTGTTAATAAAGTTGAAACAAACAGGGATTGTAGGCAGAATGTTTAACCGGGTAAAATATATATTTCTTTGCTTTATAGCACTGGGCTGCATTTCCTGAAACCTTCTTAAAGTTACGTTGTTCTTAAGTTACACCTTAAGCTGTATCTTATCATTAATATGTGTTTCCTGAAACATTCTTAGTTGAGTCATACTTTCGTAAGGTTGGTCTGGATCACTCTTAGCTAAACCTGATCACTGTTGACAGTTCACTCCACTAGTGGTCACCACTGTGCAAAAAGCTTCTTTACATGTAAGTCTATATGAATATAACTCTTTCAGTTGTAAAACAGCCAGTGTTTAATTAGGCTAATTGAAGTGTTTTCGTGATGATTGTTAGCGTTTTAATTATATTATGTAAATGTGCATCAGCTGGAAAATCATTAGGCAGTAAAGGTTTAGGAGTCTGTTTAAAGACAAGGTAACACTTTATTTTGATAGTCCACTTTAGACATTCTACTAACAGTAAGTAACTCTGAAACTGCATGTCAACTAGTCATTAGAGTATTAGTAGACTGTCTGCTTAATATCTTCTAACACTCTTATAAACTTATATAAGTATATGTCAACTTATTCTACTAACCCTAAACCTAACCTAACAGTCTGCTCTGAGAGTTAGTTGACATGTAGTTGCAAATGAATGAGAATTAGTTGACATGTAGTTGCAAAGTTACTTATAGTTAGTAGAATGTCTAAAGTGGACTATCAAAATAAAGTGTAACCAAAGAGAATAATTGTGGTGGGGAATTTGGTCAAATTATGGCAGCGATACAGTGAATAGTTGTGCTAAATCAAAGGCGGTGCCGTCCACGAAGTGTATGTGCACTATTTCATATGTGCACACTTCAGTTCCCTGGCTATAATGTCAGAAGCTGCAGTTCTCAAAAAATTTCGCCTGCGACAGCAGCAAATTCAGCAGCTTTTAGATCTTGTTTGTCTGACTTTATCAAGACAAACTCGACGGAGCCCTGAAATTCAGCTGCTGGCAGCTCTCCGTTTGTATTCAGTGTTGAGTTTTCTAGAGGTGGTTGTGGATGGATATGGGTTGAGTAAGATATCGGTGTGGCGATGCGTTCACTCAGTCACAAACATCCTGCTCCATCACGACACTGATTATATCCGGATGCCTTCCACCAGACACAAAGTGATGGAGGTGCATCAAGGTTTCCATGCCATTGCCAATATTCCACGAGTAATAGTCCTCAGTCCCCACTGCAATTGTAACAAATCTGAATTTATAATAAGTCAAAAGGTACATTAGTTTTCCAAGTGGCTTCAGAATACACAAACCTCAACATGGAAGTCACGGTTTATAAGACATTTAGTTCATGACATTGTTAGAAGTCCACATTTGGATCATTATAATAATAGTTTGTGTTTAATCAAATCAGTGTTTATTCAAACAAAAACACTCCACATAATTGAAAATAAACATGAAAGGTCTGTTTTCCTGGAACCTGCAATCACTGGGTTGGTGATTGTTCATCTGTAATGTAATTAAATTGATTGAATAAAAAGATAACACAACATTTCACTGTACTGAGCATCATAATCAAGCTAACATTGACCTGGCATTATGATTGGAACTGAAATGGTTGGCCTTTGAAATTTTGGTTGTTGGCCTCTTGTAACCCCTGCTCGATCCCCCGCAGCACTTCCAGCTTTTCCTTTTCAAGCTCCACCAGTTCTTCACTGCAGTTACATCAGATAGAAGGACGCCTTATGGAGTCACTCCCAGATTGCTGGTGCAGGGCGACCTCAGTGGAGGCCAATGAAGGTGCAGACAGGTGTGGTGATGATGGTGCTGGAGAAGCCCTGCCACTGCTGGTGGGGGAAGAGGGCAAGGGATCAAGGATGGTGTGATCTGAGAGCATGGAGTGGTATCCAGACCTGCTGTCAGATCTATACCCCCTGAGATATCCTGTGAGGCTGCTTCTCCAAGGATTGCCAGGGCCTTTTCCTCATCAGGGGTGGTGGGAGGCTGAGATCTACAGAAGCACCACCCTCCCATTCTTACACCCACAGTCTCCTCACTGCAGCCACCTCTTGCAGCTTACTAGCAGATGTGCCTTTGAACCAGCTGCTCTCTCCTGGGGACTTGGAACTTTGGTCTGCAGAAGCTGCCAGGGGTCACTTTTGGGCACTGAAGTATCCAAGAATATCTTTATTATTTACCACTTCATCAATGAGAGATGAGTACTTTCGAAACAGAATTAAAAGCTGCAGTCTCTTCATACACCGCAAAATGGCTGTTGATTATAGGTTTTATGTGTTGTGCTTTTTTATTGAGTAGGTCATCCAACTACAGAAAATAGTGATTTACAACGATAATGTGATACAGCTGCTGCAGAATCAGTCTTGTTTGTGGAGTAAATGAAGACACTATGGCAAATACATCATGATAATATAAATGACCCTGACACTGTAGCAGGTGAAGGCATGATATGTTTGGGCCTGAGGTTACATGTTTGCACAGCCATTACAAATTATATAAAAGATTCAGGATTGGATGTAGTTTGTAGTTTGCAATTTAGATTATTTTTATAAGATCCCATTAGACCTGATAATTGCAAAGTCAACTATTTCTGAAGTGCTTCTTGTTGAAAAGCACTCTTACCATGATGTTAATATTTCGTTAAAAGCTGTCATGTAGTTTTTTCTTGTATTTTATGTGGTGACCACTGGGAGGTGCTCTGGACATATATTTTTCTTCCTTGGGTTTCTTCCCTGACGTGATGTGTTTTGCAAAGCGAAAGTAAACGTATCTTGCAAGTTTGTTTCATTCTAAAAGGAAAGAACAACACTTTTATAAAGAACACCGCTTTCTCACATAACGCAGTGAAGTAGCCCGTGCATAGAATTAATAATCGATTCTCGAGTCATTG
This sequence comes from Labeo catla, assembly GCA_012976165.1. Taxonomy (NCBI): domain Eukaryota; kingdom Metazoa; phylum Chordata; class Actinopteri; order Cypriniformes; family Cyprinidae; genus Labeo; species Labeo catla. The sequence continues at coordinate 83,455 of VONZ01001905.1, forward strand.
ATATCAACAAATTCAGCACCACCGCCATGGACAGCACCCGGTAACGTCGCCCGTAAGAAGGTATATCTTAAGTAACATCCTAAGGTATAGTTTGGTGAACACGCCTAGAAAAGCTACACCTGTAGTTTAGATTTACCTTTAGAGTCTTCGTCGCGCGCTAAGAGACAGTGTTATCGGGAAACACAGCCCTGTGCAGGTAAGAGTTGGATCATCATATTCCAGAATATAGAAAATAGATAATGATACTCCGCAAGGAAGCGTATCAGTCCAATATTGTTTAACATCATGATAAATTATGTTTTTCAAAATGTCAAAATAGATAAAGGAAAATCTCTTTATGCTGATGATGGAGTGATATGGAAGAAGGGACGTAATGTATCACATGTAACAAAAGTCATACAAACAGCAGTTAATGAAGTGGAAAAATGGGACAATAAGTGGAGTTTCCGATTATCAGTTGCTAAAACTCAACTAGTCTGTTTTTCGAAGAGAAAACCATAATCCTGAAGTCAAAGTGAAACTGTATGGTCAGGTACTGGAACAAGTCAAATATATAAAATATTTAGAGATATGGATGGATTGTAGGTTGACTTTTAAGACACATATAGAGAAAGTGTTTGAAAAAATGTAAAAAAAAAAAAAAAGTGACAATATATTATGTTGTTTGTCAGGGATGGAATGGGGAGCTAGTCCAAAATCGTTACAACAAATATATTGTGCATTGATCAGGTCAGTGTTACGGGGAGTGAGAGGCGAGAGGCGAGTGGATCCATCTGCAAGCTTTTATTAAGGGGACGAGACAAAGACATGGTCGTACAGGCAGGGTCTAAACAGGAGCAAACAGGTAACACACAGGCAAGACATAGAGAATGATCCAATAAACCGAGCTAGAGTCCAAAAGGCAGACGGCGAACAGTCGAAACGAGAAAGCCAGGCGAGGGAACTAAACACAGGGAACTAGGAACTAGGAACTCGGAAACTAAGAAACGCTAACAATAATAATAACACCACAACAACACTCTGTGGCTTGCATGGGGAAGGTCCGGGGCTTTATAGTGCACCTGATTGGCAACAGGGAGCTACGCAATCGGCGCGATGGGTGATGGGAGTAGTTAGGGCTGCACGATTAATCGCACGATGTTGTGAGGCGCGTTTAGTCACCTCACAACATCGTGCGATTAATCGTGCAGCCCTAGGAGTAGTAGTCCGGGGTGAAAAGCAACAGTCTGTGTGTAGTGACAAGGTGAGAGCGACATCTGGCGGTGAGCGGACCGCAAGACACCGACCAGATTCGTGACATAGCCCCCCCCCAAGGAGCGGCTTCCAGACGCTCCAACCGAAAAAACAGTCCTGGGGAGCGGTGGGAGGGCCAGGAGACTGAGGCAGAACCGGTAGGGAGGAAGCCTTCCAGGGCGGAGCAGGAGGCGGAGCAGGAGGCGCAGGAGCCCTCCAGGGCGGAGCCAGAGGCGCCGGAGCCCTCCAGGGCGGAGC
>VONZ01001906.1:0-84746 GCA_012976165.1 Labeo catla
ATTTTAATGGCATTGACAATATATCTGTCAAGTTGTCAGACATAACTGAATGTCCGTTCAGCTGAAGAAGAGACACTATACTATTTATCTAGTTTAATATTGTGCATAATAATACTTAATTAATTTACTTGAAAAGAGACATGCCCATTGTATAAGTACATCAATCTACACAAGCTACTGTGCTTGGACCTTGATGATCACCTCAGGTTAAACTGCATTGTAACCATGTTACACTCACACACACACACACATATATACACACACACACACACCACAAAAATCACAACATTATAAATTCACTTAATGAACTCAGTTTATGAGAGAAAACCCTGCATCAGTTTTCAAACAAAGCAAAGGTGAGGTTATTTTGCTTGCGCTTCTCTTGCTTGTGCATCTACTCAAACATCTAAAACAGGTGATGAACACACCAGTCTTTTGACACACCCTCATATTTTACTGACAGGAAGCTAACAGTGCAATCTAGTGGGTTGAGTCTCTGAATCTATAAAATCTCAGTTCTACAGATCATTATTACCACCACCATCATCATCATCAACAAGCACACAGATCACTGAAAAAAAAGTGAAAATGTCTGAATATACAACAGATGTTGAGGAATATCTTTTTGATATAAAAAGGATTTACAAGAAAAATGAAGGTAATGTTTTAACTTGGTTTACTTTATTTATTTATTTATTTATGTTATAAATTACATTTTCATTAGTTTTAAGAATGTAACCATGGAATATCTGAATAAAAATTAAAATATGTATTGTGTTTTAAAATTCCCGTGTTACATCATTGCCGACAGAATGCAGAATACAACGTCTTGAGAAAGCACTGGGTGCGGTGAGCAACACATTAACGTCTACTGTCAAGTCCAGTGACAACGGATTAAAGACCTGCACTTCCGCAGTACCCGACACAACAGAGAGCGGCACGGGACAGATGGGTGAGTGCGGGCGTGTGTGTGCGGGATGCAGGACGATAAAATGATTAGCGGGACTGATCCCTGGAAAATGCATTGAGCAGTGTTGATTTCTGGAATACAATGGCCAATCAGAGGTGTAAGCATCCACTCACCCTCAGAATGCCAGATTTCCTGTGCAGTGCTGAAATCTGCGTGGTCACGAATCCTTTCATTATAACACACGAATTGTAGATATTACGAAAAATTTGTTATGCATTTATTCATTGTGTTATTATAACAGAGCTTTGTGAGATTGTGATGAACTAAGATGTCAGCTTTTTAAGAAAATCATTGTATAACCTGGCCAAAACAGGGGTTAGTGAGGAGGAAAATAATGTATAGAACTCGGCTGTAAAGTCCTCTGTGCCAGGGGACTTACCAGACTGCATCGATTTTATTGCTTCCTGTATCTCTACCTCAGTGACTGGACCACCTAGGTTGTTGGCAAGGGTTTCATTAATTTTTGGAAAAGTTAATGAATTTAAAAAAAATAAAATAAATCAAAGCTTGTACAATGTAGCATAGTAATCTAAAAATATATAATTAATCCCTGCTTGATGTGATATCAATTCACCTGTTGTCGATTTGACTTTTGAAGTCCACCTAGAGGCACTGGCCATGCACGCGTGGTGAGCCAAAAGCTTGCCCGCTTTGTCACCGTGTTCAAAAAAACATTGCCTGCATCGTCTAAGTTACCTTGCTGTTATATTTGTCATCAGAAGATCATATTCTGCCTGTAACTGTACACATTTAGTATAAAGGGAAGGGGACGGGGAAGAGGCATGTAAAGCATCTAACTTGTAGAGATCATCTGCAATCTAAGACAGCCTGGCTATTTCTGTTTTTTTTTTTTTGTTTTTTTTAAATAAGAAACGTAAGAAATAACTTGTCCACAAATAAAAAGCCTTAAAAGCGTCCCAAAGAGTAAGACTATTGATATCTTGCCTTAACACAGTTTATCAATTGGTTATCCAGAAGAAAGAAATCAGTCCTTGAGAATGTATGATGTACATGTGAAAAAAAAAAAAGAAAACCTTTATCTTGAGGATACCTGACTCTCCAGGGATCAGAGAGTCCTAATCTAGAAGCATAATCCAATACTAATTTGGCCAACTTGAATAGAAAAGATTGCTTAGAAGAAGACCTATCAAGCAAAACATCCTGGACTAAAATTGAAACCCAATAATATATATATGATGATTCCTCCCATTTGGAAGACTTGAAAAAAAAAAACTTCACAAAGATCTTGTCATTATCCTAGTTGGGGGTATAGACTGACACTAGGATGACTGGAACATTATGAGGCTTACCTGAGACCACCATAAAATGACCATTTGGGTCTGAAATTGAGTGGGTCTCTTCAAATATGACCTTTCTATGTATAATAATAGCAGCACCATGAGCTCTCTGAGCAAATTTGGAATGGTACAAGTGACCCATCCAGGCTCTCTGGATACGGAGTAAATCTGCAGTTCGCAAGCGTGTTTCCAGCAAAAACATAATATTAGGTGCTGTAAATCCAATACCTTGCCAGCCTTGACACTATTATTCATTCCAAGAGACAAGACATAGTCTATGGCCTGTCATTGTAGTAACACTAACCGTTTAACACATTTAAAAATTTGACAGAATTCCTATAAGGTGAGATGAGAAGCATGTAAAAGAAATGGTTTAAAATAAAGAAAAAATAGCTTAAAAACTCCAAATCTCACAAAAAAACTTGACTTAACTGAGAAAAAAAACTAAACACTGATCTCTTTGCTTCACAACGCCAAACACATTGTCAAAGAACGGTCTAAAGTCAAAGGTCAAGAGCCCAACTAAAGCAAATACTGATCTCCCTGATGGCGGCATCATTTTAAGCACTAAAACATCAACATCTGACCCTATGTAATTCTCAATAAGTGTTCATCACTAATGCACAATCATCACTTAATTAGACACTTAGACACACAGCATCACCAGCTTCACGCATTACTATAGACAACTTTTTCAGTCATTCTAGAATGTATTTGAAATATTCTTGCTAATATTGATTAGATTTTTTTTTAAACTGAAGCTAAATATTTCTAACAAAGTGTTACTAACAGATAAACATTTGTCTCCACAGAGAAAAGAAGGAAACAAATCAAAGAGGATTTGGAAAATGTTGTGCAGAAATACACCCTAGATTTTTCAAAGGACATCATGAAGGCAAGTGAAACATCAGAATAGAAGGAATAACATTTCCTGTAACTACACTCTCAAGAAGGATGTGTTAATTACATTTGTTGTGTGATATGGCCATTTTAACACATTTGTGTGTAATTTTAAGTTGATCATGTGTACAAAGCGAGAGAGAGAGAGAGAGAGAGAGAGAGAGAGAGAGAGAGAGAAACAACACAGTGTGTCAAACACAACATGTGTAAACTATCATTCAATCACATTGCTGTCTACGTCACATCGCAAGCTGCTATTTTGCATCTTTGTTTTAACGTTGGATGATGTAGATGTACTCATGTCAGGTATATGGATTTCCCCGCTAGAAATGTAATGTTCCCAGAGCATTCTCACAATGCTCTCTCTGGTATCAGTGATATTCCCAGAACATTTCCCGAGATGATCATGATGTGGAGTTCTTTATTTACAGAACTTTTCAGGGATTAACACTGATCACAGTTTATTTGGTCCCACAATGCAGAGTGTTAAACTAAAACTGAAGCAGAGTTGAACTTAATAAGAATGTTAACAAGCAGAATTACTGAAGCAAAGAGAAACATTGAAAAAAAAAAAAATAGAGACAAACAGAAAGACAACTACAACTAAATTACAGTCACAGCCTTATAAATTCAACTGAAATAAAACAAATTCAATCTCTCAAGATCTCAGCAGAGTATGACTGAACAATGCCACAAACAGCTTCACTTATTGCTAACCATACTGATATATCTGTCTTATAAAAGTTCTTAATGAGAATTACAGAGATTTAGATGTTGGTTTCATTTCACATCACCATCACTGTGATCAGTGTTTGCTTTACAACACAATATTCACAATGCACATTACAGCATAGAAAACCACGAAAAAATGTAATGGGGTGGTATGTTGCTTCATACTGAAACCAACCATCATATCGTGGCTTATTATACTTTACAAAAAAAAAACATTTGCATGGAGGCTCATAGCACACGTAGACATGAAATGGTGGCAAGCAACAAAATATTCAGATAAACATTTTTTCAACATCATAAAACATCATAAAACATGTTACTAAACTGTCTAAAAAGCAAATAGACATAGCAAATTGTAAGAATAAAAGAAAATACAAAGACAATTCAAGGGGAAAAACATATTCATGTTGCAATGCATTCTGGAAGCCATGGATGAATTTGCATTGGATCACCAGAATGCACTGCAAGCGTGAAGCTTTTGTTTGTTGTCACCATCGTTGAGATTCATATGCTCATATACTGTCACTGGACTCGACGCAGCAGAGAGTACAAGACTTGATGGGTGAAGTGCTAATGATGGGAAGTTCAGATCATTTTACCGACTCGGTCCTTTGAGTCTCGTTCAGCAAAATGAACGAATCTTTTTTCGAGTCATTTCGTTCATTTTGTTCATTTTAGCAAAATATAATTAAAATGTTACGTTTTACTTCCCTAACACATCTACTGCTTACACAAACGTTGATCACACTACAAACAAAACAAAACTATAATGCTATAAGAAACAGAAAAGATTAATTCATTGTTTACCTGGGTCTTTAGTCTATGATTCGCTCACCTCGCCTCTTATCTGACAAGTTTTCGGGTTTGAGTCGTTCGTTCATCACCTGACAGCCCAATTAGCTTAACCAACGTCTGAGCCGGAAAGAGAATTGATTAGTTCATCTCTCGAGTCCTCGTCGGTCGCCGTTCATCACGTGACATCCCCGTAATGTTAACCTATGCAGTCTGAGCCGGAAAGAGAATTGATTAGTTCATTTCTCGAGTCCTCGGGTTTGAGTCGTTCGTTCATCACGTGACAGCCCCATAAGGTGAACGAACGACTCTAAAACAGTTGAACTAATTCCAGTACAGGACCTAATAGGATGTTGCGCATGCGCGACTGAACGAATCACTCCCCAAGACGACTCGTTCGTCCCGAGTCACATTAAAGATTCGTTCAAAATGAACAAATCGTTCAAGAACGACCCATCACTAGTGAGTGCGGCTGCGGGGCTGCTGGATGGGCGGGCAGAGACTTGTGTGTGGGATGCGATGGAATGAAATGATTTGTGGGACTCCTGCAAAATAGAACTGTCTAAACATAAAATATCTAAAACAAATGAATTATTATACATGTATTGCACAAAAGTATCAAGAACAGCTATATATATATATATATATATATAAACGATCAACTGGTGTAAGCATAGGCAGAGTTTCTATTTATAGCGTGTTTGCAGCATCGAACAATGTTGATTTCTGAAATGCAATGGACAATCAGAGAATCCACTCACCGCTTAAAATGTTGTGCATTCTGCAACCACTCACGTAGCAGCCTATTGCTTTAGTTAAAATAACAGTGGTTTGTGAATGTTGATGCTTTAATAACAAATATTTTATGGTAGCGTTTATGCTGGGATGTTAGGCAACACACAAGTTCACTATTTCATCTAAATTTCGTGGATGTACAGAAAAAAGAGTTAACGTAAACGTAAAAAGAGTAATGTAACTAGTTAGTTTTGAAATAAAGTAATCAGAACAGTAATTTGATTACTTTTCAAATGAGTAATCAGTAGTCTAATTACATTTTCAGAGTAACTTACCAAACACTGCTGAGCATTAGTTAAAGCCCAAATTATGCAAAATAACTGAGTTGAAATAATTTGCTGACAGCTTGGTCCCCCCCAGTTTAAAAATCTCATCTGTGCCCCTGCGCCCTGTCACTCCATTCATAAACATATCATAAATTACTGGCATGCATGACTCGAGTGAGGACATCGTGGGTCTCTTGTAGCGTACCACAGATGATGACAGGCTTATTGCGCTGCTATTCATTGCACATGCACAAAGCGGTAAGACACCGCAAAAACTAAACATAAAGAAAAACATAAATTAGCTGTATTATTTCATTTTGGTTTTCCTGTTTGTTGGATTTTTGGTTTCGAGCTGAAAAACGGAAAAAAGAAATCAGCTGTCATTTTTTGGCTCATACAGAAAAAACGAAAAATGAAATATCAACCTATTTTGCCCATTTTTCATTTGCCAGATTAAGTAAGTGGAATAATTGATTGATCAGATGATACATGGACCAACATTTAGCTTTGTTCTTATTTTTGTGAAGTAACTACAGATGATGACCTCTGCTTCGGATCATTTTCTTTAGGTCAGTTTTTATAAAATCTACACTATTCTTTATCTTGTAGATTTTCAAAGACCCCATTCATGGTCAGATTGAGCTGCACCCTCTACTGGTGAAGATGATTGACACTCCTCAGTTTCAGAGACTCAGATTCATCAAACAGCTGGGAACTAAATATCTGGTGTATCCGGGGGCCACTCACACTCGCTTCGAACACTCACTTGGGTAACTTTCCCCCCTTTTTTTAAAGTTGGATCTTGACATATTTTTTCCTTCAAAATAAACTGATCTTCTTTGTGTGTGTCAGTGTGGCGTATTTAGCAGGATGTCTTCTCAAGACTCTACATGAGAATCAGCCAGAGCTTAACATTACCAAACAGGATTTCCTGTGTGTTCAGATCGCTGCCCTCTGTCATGACATGGGTGAGTAGAATGAACATTCATGTGCATATTCATATAGGATGAAGTCAGCAAAAGTGGAACATTAACTAAAGTGGGACAACTAAGCTTTGTGTGTGTGTGTGTGTGTGTGTGTGTGTGTGTGCAGTTCTCCTTTAAAATATTATCGATAGTAATGGGTGGTCTTAAAATGTTGTAGTAACAGTACTATCAATCAACATTTGATTGGTGAAATGTAAATTATATGGGAATTATGTGGACACTGCTCAAACACTGGAAGGTCTGATAAAGTACATGGTAAATGCCTGTACATAGTTTAAGTCTATTGAAATAGTTAGTTCAAATAAATAAATAAATAAATAGAAATTTGTGAATGTTATTTTTTGTGCGTGTGTGTAAAAATGCCTGTGAACACACACATGCCTGCTCTCACTCATACTTAAACATACAACATAAAACACAAATATCAAATCATGTGTTACACACATGACCACTAACAGTACACACACAAGCAGACGCATCTTAAATGAAATTGTGGCATTTACACAGTGCATTGTATTTGTGCTAAAGTGATTTGAATCTTTGTTTTTGTCCTTTTGTTGGAGTGTTTTAATTCTTTAAATTTGCACTTCTGTTGGACTGCTTTAATAATTCTTCAAATGTATGCTTCTGCTGAAGTGTTTTAATTTAACACATGTTAAGTGTTTGAGTTCACAATCAACAGCACAATCCACTAGTAAGTTTATTTTTACATACAAAAATAATAATTAGTATTATTATTAATTATACATTCTGGAAATTTTCTATTGAAAAATATTATTATTTTTTTTTTCTTTTTTATGTGACTGTATTATCTAAGCACAAGAGAAAAATGTGTGTCTCATTTTACCAGAAGCAGTGTCTAAATTTTTATCTAAAAAAAAGAAAAACAAAACAAACAAACAAACAAAAAAGATATGCAATTTTTTCTATTATTTCTATTTTCCATTTTATTATTTTCCATTTTGCATTTTTTTTTTTTTTTTGTCTATCTAAATCTCAGAATAATGTCCTAGTATGTTTCTGCAGCTAAATTTGGAAGAATATGGGTCATAATTGAACTTACAAAAAGTAATCTATCAGTGAAAAAAGTAAATTATTAAAAGTAAATAAAAAAGTAATTTACTTATATTAAAAGTATGTTACCTTGTCCTTTCAGGTCATGGTCCGTTCTCTCATTTGTTTGATGGCATGTTCATCCCTGAAGTCCAGCCTGGTAAGTGTCTGAGTTTTCTCACCTCAGTGATTTCATCTTGGCATATAAGCAAGCAATAATTACCATTTAGCGGCTGAATATTGAAATGTATGCATTCATCGGTAAACCACAAGCAAGGAAAATGTGTCATGTATAAAACTGAAACAAAGATGGAGCTTAAATTACTTTTATTGTACAGATAAAACATACAGTCATCATTTGAGATTCAAAACCTCACCCCATTTGTGTGTGTGTGTGTGTGCACCTGGTATTCATCACATTATGGGGACCAAATGTCCCCACAAGGATAGTAATACCAGTAAATTTTGACCTTGTGGGGACATTTGTGAGGTCCCCATGAGGAAACAGGCTTATAAGTCATGCAGAATGAGGTTTTTTTTTTGAGAAAGTAAAAGTGTACACAGTCTCCTGTGAGGACTAGGTTTAGGTGTAGGGCGATAGAAAATACAGTTTGTACAGTATAAAAACCATTACGCCTATGGAATGTCCCCATAAAACATGTAAACCCAACATGTGTGTGTGTCCCCGTTCGTGTCCGTGTGTCTGTGTGTCCGTGTCCCAGGGAAACACATTCTATTCATTATTTACAAATTACAATTATTTAAGGATTAAAAATAAGTTCATCCATTTTTTAATCACATTGTTTAAGAAAAATCTAATAGCAAACAAAATATTTTGCCACTGTTTAATAATTGTTGTGGTCCTTATAACATCAGTGTTGTAGTAGTAGTGATGGTTTTGTGTGTGTGATGGAGACTGACAATTGTGTAAATGAGTCAGTGCATGACTATACTTTATTAAATCTGCCTTACATAATATCTAAAATCTCTTTTCATTTTTTAGATAAGCATTGGGAGGTAAGCATCATAACTTTCCTATACAGATCTAATTATATATGCTGATATACATGTATTTCAAAGTCAGTGAGCTACATAGCATGTAGAATATCAAGTCAATATGCAACCAAACCTATTTACTTTCTTAATATGTGTTGCTGGTCTTTTTAAATATTATTGAAGACAGAGGGATAGAGAAAACAAACATGGCACAGGCACAGGGCTTTGACCATGCCCCCACAATTTCATAATTTTCGTCCTCTGAACATCCACCTTCAAAGCTGCTTTTTCATAAAATAAGAATACAAAAGAACAAGAATATGAACTGCTAAGCAATGTAATGTAATAATCTGTACACTTCAGTTTTACTGATGTGCTTTTATGTTGATCTTCTGAAGCATGAGAAGGCCTCTGTTGACATGTTTCACTGCATGAAAAGTAAGAATGGACTGGACAAAGAGATGGAATTCTATGGACTGAATCTACCTGAAGACATCACATTTATTGAGGAGTTAATTCTGAAAGGACAAAAGGATGGCAAGGTAAAAATGTGTTTAAGGTGCTGGTTTAGCCAGTGTTTATCGGGATACAGTGTTTAAGGTCCAAAAAAATAATAATAATAAATATATATATATATATATATATATATATATTAATATGTATATATATTTATTATTATTTTTTTTTATTTATTTTTTTTCTTGCAGTGGGCAATGAAGGGCAGGACTGAGGACAAATCTTTCTTGTACGAGATTGTGGCAAATAAGGTGAACGGGATTGATGTGGACAAGTGGGACTATTTGGTTCGGTAAGCAGGATACTATTTTAAAGTGCTGTTTAAATGGTTTGAACAGGTATTGAACAGCTCCAAATCTATTATAGCATTAATGTAATTCCTCTCTTATTTTACACGCAGAGATTGTTATTATCTCGGCATTCCATGTGGTTTTGACCAGCAGCGTCTGCTGAAATCTGCTCGAGTGTGTAATGTGAATGGGAGGAAACACATCTGCTTCAGAGACAAGGTGCCTGTTAATTCACCTTTTCATTTACACTCGTGTGCATGATTTTGTGTTTTTGTTGTTCACCAAGAGACACAAAACTTTTCACTTATAACCAGCCACATTGAAGAAACTTGTCTACAGTTTGCAAACAGTCAATTTGGAAATAAATGGCCATTTTCTATCCTGATTTTAACCTCTGATTTGAACACTCTGCTGGAAGAGGTGTCTCTGCTGTAAGACATCGATGGAAACGCCCACTGCTGATTGGCTAAAATCTTTGCATATAAAATAAGTATTACAGCTCTCTCAAACTGTGTTTTTATTATTAGAGCTGTTGAGATTAACTAAATGTGAAAAGTGATGATTTTAGCATTACATGTAGATCTACTTACACTGAATGAAGGGTTGCAGTGCTGCAGTCATGTCTACAGAGTACTACAGAGTCCTCAGTCCTGCCGTTCATTGCCCATTGCAAGAAACAAAAAAAAAAAATATATATATATTTTGACCTTAAACACCGTATCCCAATATACACTGGCTGAACCAGCACCTTAAACACATATTTACCTTGCTATCCATGAGAACTGCTGTGTAAATTAGGTTACTGATTATATTGGGAGTTTTGGCAAAAATGAGGAATCAAATCACTGACGGACTCCAGCGATTATAAAGAGAGCAATATTTTTTGCTTTCTGTAAAAGCAGGGTTTTTTGCACCAAAAAGAACTTCCTTCAAATCACAGACACGATTGATAGACATACATGAGTTGTTGGACAGAACCTCCTTGACTCCACTTGACAGTGACACATATGTTAGGCGAAGTTCCTTTAAGGCAAGTCATTTCACTCAGCAGCTATCTTTGAAATGCCTCTCGGGGAGGCAAGTGCAGCTCCTATCTCTTTGAATGGGGAAACATCAAATTTTCCAAAACCAAGCCTATGATTAAATTTTATATTTGAAATCACCAATGAAATCTGACAACTGCCTCATAAATATTGTTCTTTATGCTCCAATAGCATTAACAAAAGCTTATTTTTCAGACGAGAATCAGCCAGTGCACATGTGCAGTAATGGCAACTGCAGTGACGCGCTGACTTTACCAATTAATGATTGGCTCATTTATTCAGAAGGCGGAAATAATGTTACATTTAACTATACGAGTGACAAGTCTTGGTTATTCTATAGTCTTTGATGTTAAGGGTGTGTCAAGAGGAATTGTGATGTCAGAATTCACTTGATTTTAAATCTGAACATTTCAGAAGAGTAGAAAACAAGAATTCATATTTTAACTGGGAAGTTAGTTTTGAGTCGTAAAACTTGCAGTTTGTTTTATTGTACAGTAACCTCTCATATGTGTAAATATCAAGAACATTTTTATTCTCAATTTCATGGACAATTTGATCAATGTTACAATAATAAAGCTTCACTTATTGTCAGTATTGTTATACTCTTTTAAAATTCTTATCAAACTTTTATTAAAACCGTTACCACTTATATATAAAAAAATATTGTCTTGAATACAATATGCATATGCACCTTTCACTGTATAAAAATATACACAGTTTCTGTGTTCTAGTCCATGTCTCTCTGTTTCTCTCACAGGTGGCAGATAATATTTATGGCATGTTTCACACCAGATACACTCTTCATCGTCAGGCCCTTCAGCACAAGATTGGCTACATCATTGACGTCAAGTGGGTTTTGTGTGAAACAGCATACTTATTATTATTTTGTTCCTTCTACATGCATTATGACATTTCTCCAGATTTTACTGCTTTTTACAGGTGTACATGTGTTTCTCTTTGTTCATTAGGGTTAAGGATGCTCTTAAAGAAGCAGATAAAGGCATGATTCCAGATTCCAAGATTTCCAATGCCAAGGATGACATGCTCGAGTACACCAAACTCACAGGTCAGAGAAAGCATGGGTACAAATCAAAATAAATGTTTCTTTAAATGATTTTTAGTTTTGCATTAAATGACAGGTTCATTTGTGACAACATTTTGGGTCCATATGCATGATAAATATGATGCACTTTGTATGCTAAAATGTAAAATTCAGTGAAGCATGTTTCCCTCTCTTTTAACAGATCACATCTTCGATCAGATCCTGAACTTAAATCCAGATCCGAATAAATCCAGAGGAATTCTGAAGAACATTGTCAACAGAAGCCTGCCAAAGTTTGTTGGAGAGGCCCGACTGAAGGAGAATGTTTTAAAGGTACCTTACTGGTCCAATAAAACACACTTACTTTGTGTAAAAGTTAACTGCAAGACTATATTACTAAATTAAATCCAAGAAGTCTGAGTGTTACAACTGCCCCCTTGGTGGGGGTGATTGTAACAATGCAAAATAAGTCATATTAAAGGCATTTAAACTTTAGACCACAGAAGACAAATACTCTATATCCAAAAAGTATATTTTCATACTTTTCACAGCTTTTCATAACCTCTGCTGAGATTAAATGATTTGTACTCCTTTTTCAAAGAGAAAGTCTTACTGAGCACATGCTGATTAAGTGTCATCAGTCAAGCTTGTTTCTGATTGGAGAAATTGATATTAAATTGCCCCATCTCCCCTACTTCACCTTGTGTAAAAAAGTCTTGTTTAAAAAACAGATTTACTTCATATGTGTAATTTATATAAATACATTATATTTACAATAAATATTTGTATTTGTAACAAAGGTCCAAATGTATAGTGGGTAACTATTTTTTTTTTCCTTCTTAAACGTTTAGCAAATGCTGATAAAACATTGGAATGACAAGCTGAACACCAACAAAGCCAATCTGGATCCTAAAGACATACAATTTTGTGTAAGGAATTTAATTTAAACAGATTTGTGTATTAGGTCAGATTAATGTGTGTGAATATGTGTTCCCTTACAAGTCGTTCACTTTATTGCTGAGTCATTCAGCTGACGCTGTGAATTGATGATCACTGAAACCTGTATGGATTCATGTCACTTCACTGGCATATGACACTGCACACATATAACTTTTCATTATCATTAATATAATTTCCCCTAAGTATCTGTTTGACTTCATTATTATTATTATTATTATTATTATTATTATAGTATTTTCATGATTGATTAGTTAATCCTCTAATTCTGTTTAGGAAAAAATGCTGAACTGCTTGGAAGTCCATCCTGAGGAAGCCTTCAAGAATGCAGTGTATCAGGTGTTCATCTCACTTAGCTCATCTCATCTCACATACATTCAAATGTATGATACTGAATGATTAATATGATTTAAATGACTTTGAAGGTATCTTTGTGTTTATATTTGTAATTCATTATGATTTCTATTAATATGTATATTTTTATGTTATGTCCACACGTGTCAGTTTAAGCAGATATTTTTATTTTTCGTTTGTAGTCAGAGCTGTTTGATATATTATTATCAAATATATATTATTAAAAATATGTTATTCAAGATAAAATTTGAATAACATTATATTACTTTAATTTAGTGTGCATGCATATTGTTTTTAAACACTTTAGAAAATATTGCTGCTCAGTTTTGAAGATCAGCCTGTTGAAGCCTTCAAGATTAAGGTAGTCTTCAATTTCTTATCTCAGAAATTTATGGTATAGAAAATAGTTGTCATAATTATGAATAATTACATCATAATTATGAATAATTCAACAAAGTACTTGTTTTGATAAATACATTCCTTTATATATATATATATATATATATGTGTGTGTGTGTGTGTGTGTGTGTATGGCTGCTCCTTAATTCCTTTAGGAAATACAAAAGATCTGCTTAAAAGCCAAACCTGTTAAAGCCTTCAAGATTCAAGTGTATAAGGTACTCTTTTTTTATGCTATAGCACATATTTAACATTTTTCATGTATTTTTTCAGGATTCACGGATGTATATAAGCTCAGAAGAACAGCATTTTAAACAAATCTTTTATATTTTTTTTTACTGTCACATTTGAACAATTTAATGTATCCTTGCTGAATAAAATTATTAATTAAAAAAAATACTTAATAATACAATTAATAGTGTACATATTCTCTTTGAAAAAAAAAAAAAAAATATATATATATATATATATATATATATATATATATTATTATTATTATTATTATTATTATTATACAATACACCTTACACACTAACATTAATAAAGATACACAAAATACTATTATATATTATTATAAAATAAAAAAAATAATATTACATAAAAAAATAAAATAATATTATATATTATTATTATATTTTTTCTTAATTTTCTTTCTTTTCATATATTGTGACAGAAATTACTGATGGATCCTTGGAAGAGTATGCACTTTCAATCCCTGAGTGCTACGCACTTTCATCTTCATGTATGTTTAAACAGTCAGTAAATAAATAAATAAATAAATAAATCAGTTTTTTAGCTTTTGTCTCTTCACAGTATGTTTTTTTCTGTCCTGTCTGTAAATTCTTTTCATTCAGGTTCTTGACATGGGTTTTGGTGAAGTGGGTAATGAGCCCATTGATAATGTTCATTTCTACAGCAAGAATGACCCGCAGACAGCCTTCAAGATGGAGAAGTACCAGGTAAGAAATCTGACTTAGCCCAAACATTTATCATACTGAACTATGATTATGATTCTCTTGAACATTAGATTGTCTGTTTAATTAAGTTGTTACTGAAATAAATAAATAAATGATGGATGAATGGATGCTCATCTGGCTTTTCAGATTGCTGTAGTTTGTGGTGTGACCATATATAGAGTTTATCACTGGGTAAGTAAAAATTCCTGGCTTGAGAAAGGTTAACAGGTTGTGTTTGGTTTCCCTTCTCCCTGCAGGTGTCCAGTCTCAAGCCAGAGAAATTTCATGAATTTCTTTTGAGGGTCTATTATGATCCAGAGAATCAGCAGTATAACGGGGAGGTCCAGCAGAAAGCTGAAGAGTGCTTTCATGAGTGGTGCAGAGATGAAAAAAACAAATTCATTGATTTTGGGACTGATTCAGGTAATTTTGGAAATTGTGCTGCTATATTTGCATGTATGTGCATCTTTATTAATGTTAGTTTGTAAGGTGTATTGTATACATTTTTACTTATATACTTTTTTTTACTATCTATCTATCTATCTATCTATATATATATATACTTATTATTATTATTATTATTATTATTATTATGTGACTATTGTCATTTTCCTTTTCGTAGGTGAAGAAGATGATTTTGAAGAAGAAGGGGAGGGGAACGATGAAGCTTCTTCAAGCAAGGTAACAAATAAAAATAAAACAGAGCTGACTATTAAAGACAAGAAAAAAACTAAAGAAAGAACTCTGTCTATTGTGTTATCAGTAAAGTTTAGCTGATGGTAGCGCCATAACATCTCTACATTGTTCAATCAAGATGTATGGTTTTCACCTAATTTCATTTTTCACTTTAGAGCAGAAAATGTTAAGTGTTTATAAAGCATTTAAATGTCTGAGCTCAGTGTGGATTGTGACAAACAAATGTGATACAGCTGTAACTAATTTGCTAAAGAAGACCCTGCAGCCTTGGTGAAGTTACTAGACAGATGATGACACGGTTTCTGGAAGCTTTAGAAAGTAGATGAAAATCTAATGTTTGCCCCTATTCAATGCTGCAGATCTTCAACGACCCCATTTATGGTCAAATTGAGTTGCCACATCTGCTGGTGAAGATCATTGACACTCCTGAGTTTCAGAGACTCCGTCACATCAAACAGCTGGGAGGAGCATATCTGGTGTATCCGGGCGCCACTCACACTCGCTTTGAACACTCACTTGGGTAAAGTAAAACAACAGCAACATCAACAACAAAAAAAGTTTTAATGCAGTACAAATGAGTGAAGGCTTAGACGTTTTTAGGGCTACTGTAAACTCTGCAGCTATGTGGACCTCATCAGACTCCTTATAGATGATCAATAATACAATGATTGCAGATACAGTTTCTCTAACAACTCATCTTTTAAATGTCAAGTTAGTTATTATGCACAAACTTTACTATTTCCTATACAAGTAT
Organism: Labeo catla; assembly: GCA_012976165.1. Taxonomy (NCBI): domain Eukaryota; kingdom Metazoa; phylum Chordata; class Actinopteri; order Cypriniformes; family Cyprinidae; genus Labeo; species Labeo catla. The sequence continues at coordinate 15,796 of VONZ01001906.1, forward strand.
GGTGAATCATCCTGAATGAATTCAACTTTAGCTTTTGGGTTGAGCATACTTTGCACACCGGCTGGAAGTAATTATGCCATACTGAGTCCTAAATATAAGTCGTCTGATCTGTGAAAACACTCATAACGTAGATGGATGTTGTTGCAGATGCAATGTCCAGGCCCTTTCCTCCATAAACTAAAAACTCTCAATTGAAACTCATTGCAAACAAACATTATCAAACTGTTGATCATGAAGAGGAAAGACACATACCTCATCCATGCAACTCATATTAATGAACAATGCTTCTGAAAAAGCAGCATTCGTAGAATTATGACAAGTGTTGATGAAACATTATGAGATGCTGTCATCATCATCAGCAACAAAAACATATGCTAACATCTTGAAATTTTCTTGCTAACATTTTCTTGAGCTAAAGACTTTATTGCTGTTGAATAACACACAGACAGATGGTGTGTTTGATTTAACCTAATGAGCCTCTTCTTACAGTGGCACGATCATAGAAAGTTATTCTCTTTAACCCATTGGCAATGTCAGGTAACACGTTTTCAGATGTTACAGTGCTCTTTCTACCTGTGACATTAAAAAACATATTTGTGTTGCATCAGGTTGATTCAAATGTTTTAAACATGATTAGCATCATCTGTAATCTATAATTTTTGTTACCACAAAGATCAATCTACCTTACCATCTTCTAAATCAGTGAGTCAGTTTGTCATGAAGTAAACACTGCATTTATTCTGTTTTGTTTAAAATGATGTTTTTTTCTGTGTGAAGGATGGCACATTTAGCAGGATCTCTGCTCAAAGTTCTGAGAGAGAAGCAAGACAAGTACATCAAAAAGATAGAGAAGGATGTTAAAAAGCTTGAAAAGGAAGAGGAGAAGCTCAAAAAGAAACATGAGGAGCTCAAAAAGAAACAGGAGGAGCTCAAAGAGGAGGAAGAGCTCATTACTGAAAAAGACATGCTGCGTGTCCAAATTGCTGCTCTGTGCTACAATTTAGGTGAGTGATGGCAACATACATGTGCACTGAGCAGCTGAGCAACTGAGCAGTATAAAAATACTTTCATGTCTGTAAACTTTTTTTTTTTTTTTTAATGAAGGAGTTATAAAGATATAAACACATTAAAACAATGTACAATGAATGTGTGCACATAAATGATTTCATTTATGCATTTGTCGTTTATGTAAAAAAAAAAAAAGAGGAAATTTGAAATTCTGCATGTTTTTTTAGACATAAAGATAAAAATCACTTCACACTAAAAAGTCAATTGTGTTTTAAAACTAAGTAAAGCTAAATATTTATATTATATATTTTGTGCTTGGGTGATTTGAATGATTTAGCAATAAGATGATAAGATGAGATATTGTTCACAGAAACCTAAATATGAATCTCTTGAGTTTAATATCAGACATAAGATGTGATTCATGTATTTATTTGAATGAAGACGGTATGTAATATGTCCTTAAGCAACATACAAACCAGGAGTTAAGCAGAGTATTTTATATTTTATCTTTAAGGTCACGGTCCATTCTCTCATCTGTTTGAGAAATTCATCCGTAGAGCCTGGCCTGGTAAGAGCTTTAGCCTCTCTCTTGACTGATGCCAATGTTTGTGTTCAGCTTTGTGTTCAATAACCATTCATTATTTAAAAGTGCTTTTGGAAGCTAATACTTCTATAAATGTTATTAACTTTTTTCTCTAGTACCATATACAATACATTCTTTATATTTATCTGAATTGTTACCTTTACGTGATGAATCTGAAATGAATTATCACATTGTGTTCTTGGCATTGAAGTCTTTTATTGTCATTGAAGATTAAAATTAAACAGTCACTGATAGCCTTTTTTGTTTATGCTTACTGCATACTTACATCATTATTATGTTTAATATTTAGATGCATGAAGAAGTAATTGGACAGAGGAACAGTAGGAATAGTAGTTTGTCTTTTTATTTATTTTATAGCCGGTGCAGGTGGCAGTGGTGATGACCAACAACCAGGTCCATCAGAAGAGAGAGAAGAGAAAGAGAGAGCGTCAGGTATTCTCTACATTCCTGGATCGAATGTCCCCATACAAGTGTAGGAATACCAGAAATTGTTGAATTTGTGGTGATATTTATTTATTTATTTGTATTTTTTTGGTCCTGATGAGGATAAATCATAAGTGATGTTTTTTTAGCAAAAGGTTTTCAGTGAGTGTTGTGCTTAGGTTTATAAGATATAATATACAGTTTGTACTGTATATAAAACATTATGTCGAGATAACCTATCTTGTATTTGTATAGAAAACACGTAATAGCTGTCAGTTTAGTTTCAGTTCATAAAGAGGTCAGTTGTGAGATCAACATGTCATTTAATAACCCCTGTTTGTTATTTTTTTTCAGAGGACAATTGGAAGGTAAGCATCTCCTGACACTCCTGTACAAATATACATGTATTACAAATAATGTTTTAAACTTAGTGTATTGTATTATGCTTACGTGAATATAGTCTTTGCTTGGTCTTATTGCAGTGTACTCAGTCATCTAAGACAAATACATTACAATACATAGATTGCACATAAAAGTGTGACGTTCAAAACAGCAATGAATGAAATTGAGCTTAAAAACCAGGAAGGGTTACAGCAAGGCTATGGGAAAATATGCTGTACAAACTAGTGTAGATTTAGTGAATAATGTTCAATGAATAAATTTGGTAAACAGAGTTGATGTTTTTGAGAGAATTTAAAACTTCTGGGGCTTCTCTGTCATTTTTAACTGAAAAAATTATATTGTGAAATTTTAAAAATCGTAGCTTCATCGGAATGAGATGACACTTGGTGACTTCTGTTGCATTAGCTATATGAACACACAAAAAAAATCATGGACATGATTCGGATATGTTAAAGGGTCACCAAAAAAAATAAATAAATAAATAAAAAAAGGCCGACATGGGAAATGAAAGGGAAATACAAAACAATACAAAAACTCAGAGAATCTTTTGGTGGTACCAACTACAAATCAGCCACTGTGCAGAAAAAAATTGCACAGCATTTAAGGGGTGACACTCTAAAACATCTAGAGTGCAAAATAGACACCCACGCACACAGAAACACACACAGACACATAGAAATGAATTGATAAAAATTGCGCAGAGCAAATTTTGAGAATATATCAAATAAAATGAATAAATAAAAAAAAAATACAAAAGAGTCTCTCTCACAAACACACACACAGCAAATTTTGAGAATATGTGAGATGGGGAGAGCATTTTTTTTTGTCAAAATAATTACAGTTTGCATGTAAACAGTTACAATCATATATATATATATATATATATTTTTTTTTTTCTCTTTCAATTTACTATTTGATAATTGTTTTTGCTATTATTTAAGCAGATGTTCCTGATATCTGAGTAACAGTAATGCTTCCCATGTGTTCCTTTTCTGACAAAATTTTAATGTTTGATTGTAATCATAATGCAACCTGATATTTATCTAACCAAAAATATCTGAACTTTGGCAAAAAGTAGTCTTTTAGAATGTCTAAATGTATACATATGTATATATATATTCTCACTTAAAAAAAAAAAAAGGATTTTAAATGCGTTCACTCTTAATTCTAATGGGAAAAAAATAGCTAGTTAAAATTGTATAAATATTGCATATTGTCATGAAATCTCCTCAAAATTCTGAATAATAATAATAATAATAATAATAAAAATACTGAACAAAAATATTTTACAATGATTTTCCTGAAAAAAAAAAAGAAATATATATATATATATATATATATATATATATCAAGGCTTTGGTCACTTTTGACCACAAAGTAGCCAAGTGTGACTCCTAAATGAAGAGGCCCAGAGGGTTAATTGGCTTAATTAACTTAAACGTAATCATTTTTATAATGTATAAGCCATGCAGTCCCACATAACAGTCCATATTGGTGAATGAGAAATGAAAAAGCATGTTTGATGTGCTCTCTTGTTTACAGCCAAAGACATGCGTTTCCAAAAAGCAGTTAGCAGTAGCAATCTATATAGAAGCAGTACTATGAAAGAATTGTTTTGGGTTAATTGCACTTAAGTAGAATGTTTGAACACTGAATATCTTTTTTTTAACAAATGAATGGGCTTTTCACACTTGAACTAGTTAATCCATGGTAAAAATAAAAAGTTTTGGGTCATTGCTTCATGTTTCGCACTGCTCATAATTTACTCAGGATTAACAATTGATGTTGACATTTCAGACCGTACATTGCTAAACCCTGGGTTAACGTTCTTAATTGCATATTTGTGGTGTCAGTGTCATTGATTGGATGAATGCAGCATGTTACCCGTTTTTTAACTGCTTTAGCATTGCTCACACTGTATGTTGTCGACTCTACTACACTCTTAAAAATAAAGGTGCTTTAAAAGGTTCTTCACAGCGATGCCATAGAAGAACTATTTTTGGTTCCACAAAGAACCATTCAGTCAAAGTTTTAAACTGGCTACTGGTTGCTAAGCATCAGGTGAATGTGAGGCACAAGTTTGACACTGCAATGCAGGGTTAACCTCACAAAAGCAGTGCTAATCTTGCTCCAGACCAGGCTTTCATAACCCTGGGTAAAACACACTACTAACACTGTTTCTAAATAACAAGTGTGAAACGTACATTTCCCTGGGTTTAAAAGTGGGGTTTAGAGCGACGATAACCCAGGGTAAGTGCAATGTGAAAAATCTCTTGAAAGCCAATATTAAATTCTGTGGAAATTGAGAAGAATAGAAATACAGGCCACTAATAATTTGCAGATCACATCATGAGATACACTGACTATTAAATGTAATCTGTATTTAGATGCTCAGTCTTCATGAATTCTGTATTATGTGTTTACATGTGTTTATACAGTTTAATTTATTTCCAATATATTTATATTATTTCTCTCTAGGTGGCCTCATTCTGGATATTTCTGGAAATAGTAAGGAATAAACAACTAAACACAGAGCTGACAAAGGAGGATCTCACCTTTATTCAGAAGTTAATTGTGGGGGATAAAACTGCAACGCCAGAGGTAAAGTATTGTAAACTGCAATATCAAACAAATTATGCAGTTTATGTTAAGTATTAAAAGTAGTATTATTCTTTATTAGAACAAGTCTTTCCTGTTCGAGATTGTGGCAAATAATTGGAATGGCATTGATGTGCGAAGATGGGACTATTTTGCACGGTAAATAGATTTCAGATATTTTACAGACATATATTTACTTTTTTTTTAATTGCCCAGTAGGCAGTTGTATTGAAAAGACATCAAACTGACATCAAAAACATCAAACAATAGGTTGAATGAACATTACATTGATTTGATATAATGTGAAAATCAAACATATTGGCCTGCATACTTTAACCCAATTTCAGTGTGGGATTAGCTTCCTATTTTCACCAAATTACCACTGGAAGATATTGCTGTTCAAACTGATGTTACAGCATCGTAATCAGGTCATGACATTATTATATTGTAGGTATAAACCAGGCATGGGCAAACTCAGTCCTGGAGGGCCAGTTTAGCTTCAACCCTAATCAAACACACCTGAACAAGCTAATCAATGTCTTCATGATTACTGGAAGGCTACAGACAGCTGAGTTTAATCAGGGTTGGAGCTAAACTTTGCAGGGACACTAACCCCAGGACCAAGTTTGCCCATGCCTGGTATACTGAATATAATATATGGATCTGTTAAGCATTATAGCATTTTGTTACGTTATATAAACAGTATAGTGGTGTCAATCAATTAAAAAAAAAAATGATCATAATTTTTTTTTTCCTGAAATTAATTGTGATTAATCCCATCTAACATTATTACAATACAATATTACAATATTGCAATAGTTTCACATTTAATCTTCAAATTAATGTAGAAAAAAAACATAAAGGAAGAATATTTCTGATATTTATTTAATGCCATCTTTTTTTTTTATGCAAGTATTACTGATACCAACTGATGTCTCTATGATTTTTTTCCCTAATATTTAACCATTGACTAGCCATTCAACATTACAGTATAACTGAGAGCTTTCAATTTAACATTTATTAGACTTGTAATTTAAGTTAACTTAAAACTATCTTTATATAAACCTAATACATGCATATATTGGCTTGTGATTATTTTTTTTTATTCAGTATCATTAAAATTATTGAGTTAAATTAAAAAGTCTTACAAAATAACTATATTATTTAATAAAATAATAAATAATTATTACAAAGCAGTTCCAGTTTCGCCAAGAATTTCCATTTCGGTACATCCCTAGATTTTTATGTAAAAATAAACGTTTTTAGGGTGATACAAGACCCCACTGTGAAATTATCTTGCTTATTATACGGCTACTTGCCACATATGTAAGTAATTTAACACTAAATATGAATTTCATCATATTTTATTACCTCAAGACGACTACCCGCTGCAGCTGTATTTTATCAGTAGTAATTGTTTTTGTCGTAAAATAACAGACCACTAGATGCTGCAATTGATATCAGAAATGAGAATTGCCGTTAGCTGAGTAAAATTATGAATGAATGACGCATAGTAGTTGTGCTCTAAGCATGGACAAGTTTTTGAAAAGACAACAAGTGCCAGGTAAACGAAAAGCAGATGATGAATCTACTTCAAAGATCACAACTACAACATAGAGATAAAAATATGAGAAAATTGAGAAAATCTGTTTAAAAAACAATGAATGCTGTTACATAGTAAAAAAAAAAGTGCCTAGTAAAGCTGCATGCTTTACACTCAAAAAAATATTTCAGCCCTTAACTTAATTCAATTACGTACAAAATTTCCATGCATTTAGATTACGTAGTTTTAATTTAAACAAACCAATTAAACTTAATGTGATTCAAATGCATCAGTCTTACGTAAATGAAACAGGTAAAGTTGATGTAATATTTCCCAGTGTTAAACAAACCCTGCTCAGTGTTCATGTGTTTCCACACTACAGAGTGTTCAAGTAGCACTGACACAGTGTTGGAGTTAAGGAGATCATTATGTCATGATTGACCAATAATGATGAACACCTGCTGTTTACAAGCAGAATCACCGAAGGAAAGAGAAACACAAGAATCAGCCACAGCCAAAGAGAAAATTAACTTAAATAACTGAAGACATTAAATCTCTGATTAAACAACTCCACAAACAACATTACAGTTTGACTTGATTTCTGTCATATATCTATAAATATTTTTTGAGAACATCTAAACAGAGGTTTAGATGTTTTATTTTTTTTTTAAAGTTTCAATTGACCTCACCATCATGGCGAACAGGGTTTACTTTAGTTGGACTCTTGACTTTTGATTTTTTTAGGTAAATTTTTTTGGCTGTTGTAATTATGTGTATGAAGCACATTTATTGCAACAAAATAAAAAAGCCGAAAAAAAGTCTGATTAGGTGTTTTTGGTTAATTTTTATTGTTTGTTAAATCATTATCATCCAGTAGCATGATGTACTGATGTCATGCAGTGGTTAGTCTATTATTTTCATAATGTTTACAACAGGTGTATGAACTATTATGGATGTTTATCTTATACACGAAATCTTGAAATCTACAGCATCAGTTTGACACACACAGACATCAAGAATCAGCATTTGAATCTCAACAATGGTGACATTCAACAGCTGCATGCTGGGTAGCAGCAGATTATAAAACTCACCCATGACTCCCAGCATGCAGCTGTTGAATGTCACCATTGTTGAGATTCATATGCTGATTCTTGATGTCTGTGTGTGTCTAAGTAATACTGGAGATCTTAAAGTAGTAATAGTAACAGTTCATACAACTACTGTAAATATAATGAAACTAAGAGGTAAACCACTGAACAATATCAGCAAATCAAGCCACTTGACAATGATTAGAACATCAATAATAATTAACCAAGAACACTTAATAAGGACCCTTTTTTTTGCGCTATACAAATGTGCTCTACGAACACAATTACAACAACCAAAGAACAAAAAAAAAAAAACTATACTAAGGAAGTCAAGGGTCAAGAGCCCAACTAAAGTAAATCCTGTTCGCCATGATGGTGAGGTCAAATGAAACATTTTTTAAAATAAAACATCTAAACCTCTGTTTAGATGTTCTCAAATAATATTTGTGGATATACGACAGAAATCAAGTCAAACTGTAATGTTGTTTGTGGAGTTGTTTAATCAGAGATTTAATGTCTTCAGTTATTTAAGTTAATTTTCTCTTTGGCTGTGGCTGATTCTTGTGTTTCTCTTTCCTTCTGTGATTCTGCTTGTAAACAGCAGGTGTTCATCATTATTGGTCAATCATGACATAATGATCTCCTTAACTCCAACACTGTGTCAATGCTACTTGAACACTCTGTAGTGTGGAAACACATGAACACTGAGCAGGGTTTGTTTAACACTGGGAAATATTACATCAACTTTACCTGTTTCATTTACGTAAGACTGATGCATTTGAATCACATTAAGTTTAATTGATTTGTTTAAATTAAAACTACGTAATCTAAATGCATGGAAATTTTGTACGTAATTGAATTAAGTTAAGGGCTGAAATATTTTTTTGAGTGTACTTTTAATGTTTCTACTCTAAAAGTGACTAGTTCCTTGTTTATTTTTTTTTTTTTTCAGTAAATTGTCACACACTAAATTATAATAATTGTAATAATTATTACATTTTAATTAATTCCTTCTGAAATTGTGTTTATGTGTAAATGTACGGGGTGGGGGGGCTTGAATGTTTTTTATTCTGCAAAAGGGGGGCCCGGCAGAAAAAGTTTGGGAACCACTGGTGTGACGCCACAACGACAGGCATCTGAGAATGACTCGATTTGAAAAAGAGGAAATTATTTTTACAGATTAATTAAAAACCGCTGCATGGATTTTTATCATTATAGGGTAGATGTGTACATACACTGACAACACACATTAATGTTCAAAGGACATGAAAAAGTGAACTTAGCATCCGATGACCCCTTTAAGGCAGCTTTAATGGCCGCCTTTGTAACTTAATGACTTAACTGACAACATAACTACAACTAACTTTGAATGTGATACACCACGCGCCGGTGAATAATCGGCAAATAATCAGCAATTCTAAGCTTGTAAAGTGCTGTACAGATTCCCTCTTCATTTATACTGTTTGCGTGCTATAATCAAACTCATGCTGCATACAGACAACAGAGCACAAAAGGTCACAAAATACGATGGTCACAGAATTTGGTGCAACACCAGCAAATTGTGTGTGCACTTAAAGAGCACGCGCTACGAGCACAGTATAATGGCTGAAAGGACAGGAAGATTCGTTTATTCTGACATATAACTAGACAACATCTCATCTGACTGCAGTTCACTGATGTTCTACTGACGCTCCTCGTCACTGGTACCATTTTCGCACTTGTTTGACTTGCGCCTAGCTCTGAGGTGATGCTGGAGCATGTGTCTGAAAAGTCTCCTGTTTGATCGGCTCGTTATTATGTTCTGCGTCTAAATAAATGCAATTCTTTAGTATTTGTGGGTGGGGTGACCAAAACTAAACCTATTAAATATTCTTCTCAATTCTAACTCATGTTCTTTCTTTCAGAGACTGTCATTATCTCGGCATTCCTAACAGCTTTGACCATCAGTGCATGCTGAAAACTGCTCGAGTCTGTAAAGTCAAGGGGACAAATCACATCTGCTTCAGAGACAAGGTGCCTGATACACTGAAAAAAATGATTCTGACCCCTTGTAAATGTTATATGTTTTTATCTGGTTAATTTCACTGATTTTAATGTGTTATTTAATCCTACTTATTTTTTATTATTAATTTTCAAATTCACTGCCCTTGTTTAAAACAAGTTAATTTCATTCAATTAAAAGTAATTAGAAAAAAATAAGTTTCATTTAATTTCCATATACACTCAAAAAAATATTTCAGCCCTAAACTTAATTCAATTACATACATCAGTTCCATGCATTTAGATTACATAGTTTTAATTTAAACAAATCAATTAAACTTAATGTAATTCAAATACATCAGTCTTACGTAAATGAAACAGGTAAAGTTTATGTAATATTTCCCAGTGTTAAACAAACCCTGCTCAGTGTTCATGTGTTTCCACACTACAGAGTGTTCAAGTAGCATTGACACAGTGTTGGAGTTAAGGAGATCATTATGTCATGATTGACCAATAATGATGAACACCTGCTGTTTACAAGCAGAATCACAGAAGGAAAGAGAAACACAAGAATCAGCCACAGCCAAAGAGAAAATGAACTTTAATATAATAAATTTAATATACATTAAATCTCTGATTAAACAACTCCACAAACATCATTACAGTTTGACTTGATTTCTGTCATATATCTACAAATATTATTTGAGAACGTCTAAACAGAGGTTTAGATGTTTTATATATATATATATATATATATATATATATATTTTATGTTTCAATTGACCTCACCATCATGGCGATCAGGGTTTACTTTAGTTGGACTCTTGACTTTTGATTTTTTATTTTTTTTTGGCTGCTATAATTATGTGTATGAAGCACATCTATTACAGCAAAATAACAAAGCCAAAAAGAAGTCTGATTAGGTGTTTTTGGTTAATTTTTATTTGTGGGGAAATCACTAACATCCAGTGGCCTGATGCACTGATCTCATGCAGTGGTTAGTCTATTATTTTCATAGTGTTTACAACAAGTGTATGAACTATTATGGATGTTTATCTTATACACTAAACCTTGAAATCTACGGTGTCCCTTTGACACACACAGACATCAAGAATCAGCATTTGAATCTCAACAATGGTGACATTCAACAGCTGCATGCTGGGTAACAGCAGATTATAAAACTCACCCATGACTCCCAGCATGCAGCTGTTGAATATCACCATTGTTGAGATTCATATGCTGATTCTTGATGTCTGTGTGTGTCTAAGTAATGCTGGAGATCTTAAAGTAGTAATAGTAAGAGTTCATACAACTATTGTAAATATCATGAAACTAAGAGGTAAACCATAGAACGATATCAGCAAATCAGACCACTGGATGATGATTACACCATCAATAATAATTAACCAAGAACATTTAATAAGGCCCTCCCCTTGTTTTTTTTTGGTGCTATAACAAATGTGCTCTGTAAACACAATTACAGCAACCAAAGAACAAAAAAATTATATTAAGAAAGTGAAGGCTCAAGAGCCCAACTAAAGTAAACCCTGTTCGCCATGATGGTGAGGTCAAATGAAACTTTTTTTTTTTTTAATAAAACATCTAAACCTCTGTTTAGATGTTCTCAAATAATATTTGTGGATATATGACAGAAATCAAGTCAAACTGTAATGTTGTTTGTGGAAAAGAGATTAATAAACTCAATGTATAAAATATAAGTACAACCAATTTATAAAATATAAGTAAACTCAACTTATAAAATATAAATTCTCTCAACTTAAAAAATATATCTGGATTTAGATAAATTTATTTCGTGCAACCCCTTGACGTAATAAAATTAAGTAAATTCAACATAACATTTTTTTCAGTGTACAGAAGGTTCCTTGTCACTTCGATGGCTGATTATTTTCAGTCTGCTTGCTAACACTGCAAGTGTCACATCTATATATAACAACAAAACTTTGTCTTTAGTTGCACTGTGCACTATGACAGTCTTTCTCATCTTACAAGTTTCCACTTCAGCCACATTTGATATCATAAATTATATTTACACTCAAAAAAATATTTCAGCCCTTAACTTAATTCAATTACGTACAAAATTTCCATGCATTTAGATTACGTAGTTTTAATTTAAACAAACCAATTAAACTTAATGTGATTCAAATGCATCAGTCTTACGTAAATGAAACAGGTAAAGTTGATGTAATATTTCCCAGTGTTAAACAAACCCTGCTCAGTGTTCATGTGTTTCCACACTACAGAGTGTTCAAGTAGCATTGACACAGTGTTGGAGTTAAGGAGATCATTATGTCATGATTGACCAATAATGATGAACACCTGCTGTTTACAAGCAGAATCACAGAAGGAAAGAGAAACACAAGAATCAGCCACAGCCAAATAGAAAATTAACTTAAATAACTGAAGACATTAAATCTCTGATTAAACAACTCCACAAACAACATTACAGTTTGACTTGATTTCTGTCGTATATCTATAAATATTATTTGAGAACATCTAAACAGAGGTTTAGATGTTTTATTTTTTTTTAAAGTTTCAATTGACCTCACCATCATGGCGAACAGGGTTTACTTTAGTTGGACTCTTGACTTTTGATTTTTTTAGGTAAATTTTTTTGGCTGTTGTAATTATGTGTATGAAGCACATTTATTGCAACAAAATACAAAAGCCAGAAAAAAGTCTGATTAGGTGTTTTTGGTTAATTTTTATTGTTTGTTAAATCATTATCATCCAGTAGCATGATGCATTGATCTCATGCAGTGGTTAGTCTATTATTTTCATAATGTTTACAACAGGTGTATGAACTATTATGGATGTTTATCTTATACACTAAATCTTGAAATCTACAGCATCAGTTTGACACACACAGACATCAAGAATCAGCATTTGAATCTCAACAATGGTGACATTCAACAGCTGCATGCTGGGTAACAGCAGATTATAAAACTCACCCATGACTCCCAACATGCAGCTGTTGAATGTCACCATTGTTGAGATTCATATGCTGATTCTTGATGTCTGTGTGTGTCTAAGTAATACTGGAGATCTTAAAGTAGTAATAGTAACAGTTCATACAACTACTGTAAATGTAATGAAACTAAGAGGTAAACCACTGAACAATATCAGCAAATCAAGCCACTTGACAATGATTAGAACATCAATAATAATTAACCAAGAACACTTAATAAGGACCCTTTTTTTTGCGCTATACAAATGTGCTCTACGAACACAATTACAACAACCAAAGAACAAAAAAAAAAACTATAGTAAGGAAGTCAAGGGTCAAGAGCCCAACTAAAGTAAATCCTGTTCGCCATGATGGTGAGGTCAAATGAAACATTTTTTAAAATAAAACATCTAAACCTCTGTTTAGACGTTCTCAAATAATATTTGTGGATATACGACAGAAATCAAGTCAAACTGTAATGTTGTTTGTGGAGTTGTTTAATCAGAGATTTAATGTCTTCAGTTATTTAAGTTAATTTTCTCTTTGGCTGTGGCTGATTCTTGTGTTTCTCTTTCCTTCTGTGATTCTGCTTGTAAACAGCAGGTGTTGATCATTATTGGTCAATCATGACATAATGATCTCCTTAACTCCAACACTGTGTCAATGCTACTTGAACACTCTGTAGTGTGGAAACACATGAACACTGAGCAGGGTTTGTTTAACACTGGGAAATATTACATCAACTTTACCTGTTTCATTTATGTAAGACTGATGCATTTGAATCACATTAAGTTTAATTGATTTGTTTAAATTAAAACTACGTAATCTAAATGCATGGAAATTTTGTACGTAATTGAATTAAGTTAAGGGCTGAAATATTTTTTTGAGTGTATGAAAGAAAATCGAAAACCTTTATATTTCAATATTTGTAACTTAATGTAAGTCATACTTGTGTAAAACCAGTTAATGTGTGCCAGTTAATGTATACTATTGAATGAATTAATATTTGACTGTTTGTGTGTCATTCTTTGTTTCTCTCATAGGTGGCTAATAATATTTATGACATGTTTCACACCCGCTACACTCTGTATCACCAGGCCTACAAACACAAGATTGTCACCATCATTGAAGACAAGTTAATATTTATTTACTTATTTATATTATTAAAAAAGATTGTTTGTTCATTATGTCTTGAGCTATTTACTGTTCCATTTTTTTTATTTGTTAATTAGAATCACAAAAGCCCTCTTAGAAGCTAAAGACACGCTTGAGATCTCACCGATTTCAAGGTCCCTTTCATCAAATGATATCAGTAAAAAGATTGAAAATATTACAAGTAGTTCAAGAAAGTGCAAGATCCCATCATCTGAAGATGAAAATACTGCAAAGTTTATTAAATTGACAGGTAAATTGAAATTATAATTTTATATTATTATTATTTTTTTAAGTAAATAAATAAGTGGAAGAATATTTAATATTCAGTGCATCTTTTTCGTAAATTAAATATTTATTCTTAAGATTACTTGTCATATGACCAGAAAGGTCTCTGTCAAAATCATTGTCATTTTATCAGATCACATCTTTGAGAAGATATTGTACTCCACTGATGACAAGTTGAAAGATGCCCAAAAAGAGCTTGAGGATGTTGTGATGCGACGCCTGCCAAAATGTGTGGGAGAGACTCGACTAAAAGAAACTGAAGAGAAAGACAAAAAGGCCTTTCAGGTAGAAGAAAAATGAGGGGGGAAATATATATATATATATATATATATATATATATATATATAAATTTATAACTGTACTGGGTTGAAAATTATAATATTGTATTGCAAATGCAATTTATTCTATTATCACTTTATGTTCCAGATTGTAATAAAAGTTCGCTGATAGATGGTTGGCAAACTGGGGTAGTGTCAAGATCATATAACAGAAAGAAATTAATATATAAATAGTTTTAAGGGAAAATCCGACTGAATATTGTTATAAGAATTATATTGTGTTATCACATTTTGTTTCTTTTTAACCTTAAGATACATTTAATATACATTTTATTTAAATTAATGTTGAAATTTGTGTTAATTAATATCGATAATATGCTTAATTAATATGCATTTTTTTTGCCATTTCACTTTAACCAATGCAGTTAACTAATTTTAAGAAATGCACCTTATTGTAAAGTGACATTATTATAGTTTCATATCACTTCACAATCTCCACCAACAAATTCAGCACAGATGGATAATAACACACTCTCATATAGCTCATTTGTTGTGCTTTAATCCCCAATGCTATAGATTAAGTGGAATGAAGCACTGGACGAGTGGAACAAACTTCACCCAAATCTGTGCTTGTATAAGGAGGATTTCAGCACTGAAGTATGTTGTGGTCAACACAAAATTCAGCCTTTACATTTTTATCACCTTTTTTCTTTTCTTTTCTTTATTTATTATTATTATTATTATTATTATTTTCTCAATCAACAATGTATAGTACAGTAACTATAACATTATAAACTTTGTAAAACAGGTGATTCAACTGGATTACAATAAGGAGGCTGAAAACCCTATCAACCGTGTCTATTTCTACAGGAAGAGGAAGCACACTAAAGGCTGCAAGATTAAGAAATATGAGGTACTTGTAACACTGTGCTGCTCAAACTTGCCATTTCAGAAATTGTCAAGAAATTAGAAAAATTTATTCTAGAATAACGAATTCTGTCAGGACCACTATCATCAAAGATGACTGACAGTTAGCACATGGTGTAGATTGGTTGTATGGTAATGGTTCTGTTGTGTCAAGTAGTGTTGTGTCCGAGTCCAGTGTCGAGTCCAATGTCGAGTCCTAGTTTATAATCAATTGAGCAGAGGTGGGGCTTTCAAAGAGATAAATTAATAAGATAATTAAGTGTCTAAGTAAAGGATGATTGTGCATTAATGATGAACAGCTGTTGTTATTGAGAATTACAGAGGATCAGATGTTGATGTTTATTGGTTAAAATGATGCCACCATCAGAGAGATCAGTATTTGGTTTAGTTGGGTTCTTGACCCCCTTTTTTTTTAGTCAAAGTGAGTTTTTGCTTCTGAGCAATTGCAAAGTTTGTGGAAAACAAACGTTTTTCCGTTGTTGCTATAGCGAAAACAAGGACCTGCTGTTTGTGTGTTCTGAAGTAGCAAATGAGTTTACACTTTTTGTTTGTAGGAAAGCATAAATGATCATTGTGAGGTGGTCTGTGTTTCATTTGAGAACATGGCATTCAGTGATCACTGAACTGCAAAAGAAGTCTTTTAATGCTTTACCAAAAAAAAGAACTTGCACCAGTTAAGGCTTTTAGACATAAACACTTACCACATGATCCTCAACAGTGGTGACTATATATATTTAATACCGTGCATTGATGGGAGTTTTTATTATGGTTTTACCCAGCATGCATTGCAACACAAAGTATTTTGTTGATTGTCACCATTGTTGAGATTCATATGCTGGTTCTTGATGTCTGTGTGTCTCTGAATATGACTTGAGTTTTTTTTTAGAACAACACTTTGTTTGCATATTGTAACTTCATAGATTTGGTCGTGTAAAACCTTAAAAAAAAAATCAACTGCAATCTTTCCAGCTCACTCTATGTCATTCAGTGCTTTTCAATGAGCAGTTATGTATTTTCATAGAATAAAAGTATATACCTACACATTGAAAGACACTGATTACTGTGTTTCATAAAACCACACACATGATTAAAAAGTGATCTGACACAGGATGTCAAGAGTCAAGAGTCTAAAGCAAACATTGATCTCCCTGATGGTGGCATCATTTTAACCAATAAAACATCAACATCTGACCCAATGTAATTCTCAATAACAGCAGGTGTTCATCACTAATGCACAATCATCATTTAATTAGACATTTAATTATCTTATTAACTTTAACTCTTTGAAAGTCCCACCTCTGCTAAATTGATTAAAAATAGGACTCGACACTGGACTCGGACACAACACTAGTGTCAAGCATGAAAAAGCATGGAGACTAGTGATAACCCCCTTCGAGTACAACAGAACAGAACCAACGTAAATGTGTAGCAGGTATCATTAATGTTGTTATTAACAATAATTTTAAGAAACTGTTTGCTTGATTCCTTACAACATTTAATCAAGCAATAAATCATATCACAGCCCATATAAGTCATATAACAGCTTTTATTTCAATGTTACATAGAGAGTCACATACAAGATCATGTACCCCATGAAAGGGTACATCAAAGCAAGTTTTTTAGTTCTGTAATGACTGATTGACAAGTTATGTTTGATTTCACTTATATATCTCAGGTATCGAGTCTGCTGCCAAAGAAGTATACTGAACTTGTTGGTCGAGTTTACTACACAAAAAACTCTGATGAGGAGGAAAAGAATGCTAAGGAGTGCTTTAAATGGTGGCGCCGTGGCATGGTGAGTGTTTATGGTTTGTTTATCATTCCTGCAGAACTGAAACACACACAGACACAGTGCATAAGCCACACAAAAAACACACACAGTATAATATAACAGAATCAAGTTTTTTGATGATGTCTCAAAAACTGCACAATTACTTGATTCAAAGGAAAAAAAATATCTCACGCTCTCTCTTTCCTTTCTCTCTTTCTTCAAGTGTGTAATTGAGCTTTATGATCAGCCAGAGTTTAAAGGCACCAGGTATGTGATCACAAGGGACCGTCTGTCACTGGACCGCTGCAGTATAACAGAGGTCCGCTCCTGTAAGGTGATCCGAGGCGTCTGGAAGCTCTGGAAGGGTTGTGACTACAATGGCGAAGATTACTTACTGAAGGAGGGAGAGTATCCCGATCTTAAGACATTGAGCGTTGGCAAATCCACTGCTTCTGCTCCTGCTCCTGCTCCTGCTTGGTCTCTTGAATGTGTGCCATTTAAAATCCACCTCTATGAAGAGGTGAATTTTAAAGGGCAAATGCATGAGACAACAGCTGACTGCTGTTCATTGGATGGATGTGGTATAACAGAGGTCCGCTCCTGTAAGGTGCTAAGTGGTGTGTGGGATCTCTATGAGGGTTCTGACTATGCTGAACCCAGTTACCAACTGCAAAAGGGGGAGTATCCCAATCCTGATGTGTGGAGCAATGGTAAATCTACTGTTCCTGCTCTGTCTTTTAAACGTGTGACATCTTATAAGATCCAGCTCTATGAAAAGGAAAATTTTAAAGGGCAAATGCATGAGACAACAGCTGACCGCCGTTCATTGGATGGATGTGGTATAAATGAGGTTCGCTCCTGTAAGGTGCTAAGTGGTGTCTGGGATCTCTATGAGGGTTCTGACTATGCTGAACCCAGTTACCAACTGTCGGAGGGGGAGTATCCTGATCCTGGGTGGTGGTGTGCCAGTGACCCCACCACTCCTGGTCTGTCTGTTAAACGTGTAACAGAGTAAATTTTATAACTTATTCCAACTGTCACCCTCATTCATCTTGAGAGTAGGGATTAATTTATATTTAATCATTTAGCAGATTCTTGACAATGGAAGCATTAAAAATTAACAAAAGAGCAGATATGTAAGTGCAATGACAAGTCTCAGTTAGCCTACACAGCCTACAAATAGTTTTTTTTTTTTTTTTTTTTTTAATTATATAATAAATAAGAAGAAAACTGATAGAATAGAAAAAGAACAAAGTAAATAGTGTTAGAGGCAAAAAATAATACAAAAAGTATAGAGAAGCTATTGAGCTTTTTTATTATTTAAGAAAACAAGCAGTTACTAAATGAATAGAGTGCAAGTCTAGAGATGTGTAGGGAGTATGTGAAAGTGATTTTGTGCCTTTTTGGGATGGCACAATAATGCGCAGTTCACTCGCAGAACGCAAGCTTCTAGAGGGCACATAAGTCTGAAGTAATGAATTTAGATAAAGGGGTGCAGAGCCATGAGTGGTAGTTTTGTAGGCAAACATTAATGCCTTAAATTTGTGCAAGCATCTGTTGGTAGCCAGAGCAAATTGATAAACAGAGATGTGATGTGTGACATTAAATGTAATGTGTAATTATAATTTCTGAACAAAAATAGTCTAGTCAGTGATTTACAGTGCTGTCACAATCATGCAAAGTCTTTTACTTTTTTTTATTTTAATGGTTTTCTCTTTGAATGGAAATATATACAGTGAATCGGGATTAACTTGAGTACTTACTTAGCAAATCATACAATTAATTTGATTTAGCAGATGCTTTTATTCAAAGCAATAAGAAAATGAGGAACATTAGGATTAAATGATTACAACTGACTGACAGCTATTGAAGTCAAATGTGTCTAAATGGGATTATTTTGTGAATAAAACATGTGGCAGATTCTGCTGACAAAGAGCAGTGTAATGAAAATCAGTGATGAGAAAGTAAAATCATAACAGCAAATCAATCTAAAGGAACATAGCTACCAAACCAAAGTGGAGGAAGATTTTACCTTGATTGTATTTCTTCACAAATGCAGTGTACAGATATTTGGGGCTAATAGCTGATATATGTTAGTGTTTGAGCAGCTGCTCAATGCTTGTTATTACTATTATTCACTTTGTGGTGTTGGATGTTGGGTAATTAGGCACTAGTTAACAGCAGATGATGGTGAAGGGTTGTGTTATACTAGGACAGGTTTGTTTGGTGATGGATAAATATGATGGATCATTTATTTGTTGTAATTTCTTCTTTGTGTGTGTGTAGGGCAGACATCTGGTTACAGTTCTTGTGAGATATTTTGGGGAGTTACACATTTTTAGAGAATTCATGTCGTTCATGTCTATTTTTATGCAGGGGTTCAGTTATGTGTTTCTTGTGTGATTTCTGGGAAAACATTGGTGATTAGGAGAAAAATGTAATGCTTTTCAGTTTGTTATTCTCAAAAACTGACAAAAATAAACTGTATTACATCAACAACAATGGTTATTTATTTCTTGTCTAAAAAAAGTTTGTTTTATTTTGAGTATTAGTTCCTCTGTTTCATAGATGTGTTTGTGATTAATGAATCACTAATTAGACTGTTTCAATGAGACCGACAGAAATTATTCATTTATACACATGGGAAAGTGTTTAATAACGGGGTATATTAATAAACTGGTTCATCCTCTTATGAGTTGGAGTTGCATGTTTTAATGTAGAGCTCTTCTGTTTTACAGATGTTTGATTACATACATTAAGACTGATTTTGGCCTGAAATTAAGTAGATGTTTGTTGTGCTGTGTGTTCAGAATCTTCTTCAAAGTTAAATGACAATATATATTTTCTTTTACTGAAAATGAAGAAACAAAAAGTAGCATTAGTCTTAACTGACAAACTCCTTTATAAGGCAGTCATGGAAAAATACTTATGCCTTGACTTTTTCAAATCCTCTGACTAAAGACAAAAGAACTGAATATTGACCATGGCCGTAATACATAGCCTATAAGGACACAGAGATTTTTTAGAAATCACTAGAAACTTTATCCACCTTTCTTTCCAGTAAGAGTGGGTACGGAAGTGTAAATCTAATGTCTGGTTTATGGTCTCATTCACTTTTAGCTGTTTTTAGCTGTACAATGGTGACATTCAACAGCTGCATGCTGGGAGTCATGGGTAAGTTTTGTACTCTGCTGTTACCCAGCATGCAGCTGTTGAATGTCACCATTGTTGAGATTCAAATGCTGATTCTTGATGTCTGTGTGTGTCAAAGTGATGCTGTAGATTTCAAGGTTTAGTGCATAAGATAAACATCCGTAATAGTTCATACGCTTGTTAAATATTATGAAAATAATAGACTAATCATTGCATGAGATCAGTGCATCAGACCACTGGATGTTAGTGACTTCACCACCAACAAAAACGAACCAAAAACACCTAATCATATTTCTTTTTGGCTTTTTTTACTTTGCTGTAATAGATCTGCACATTTTTACATATCACATAATTATAGAAGCCCAAAAAAAAAAGTCAAAAGTCAAGAGCCCAACTAAAGTAAACCCTGATCACCATGATGGTGAGGTCAATTGAAACATTTTTTTTAAATAAAACATCTTAACATCTGTTTAGATGTTCTGAAATAATATTTGTGGATATATGACAGAAATCAAGTCAAACTGTAATGTTTGTGGAGTTGTTTAATCAGAGATTTAATGTCTATTAAATTTAAGTTCATTTTATCTGGCTGTGACTGATTGTTGTGTTTCTCTTTCCTTCTGTGATTCTGCTCATGTTCATCATTATTGGTCAATCATGACATAATGATCTCCTTAACTCCAACACTGTGTCAATGCTACTTGAACACTCTGTAGTGTGGAAACACATGAACACTGAGCAGGGTTTGTTTAACACTGGGAAATATTACATCAACTTTACCTGATTCATTTACGTAAGACTGATGCATTTGAATCACATTAAGTTTAACTGATTTGTTTAAATTAAAACTATGTAATTTAAATGCATGGAACTTTTGTATGTAATTGAATTAAGTTAAGGGCTGAAATATTTTTTTGAGTGTAGTAGTACTAGTAGTGCTTTTTCATTTAACACATTACTGAAATGTGTTATTCCTTGGTTATCTCATTGTTTGTTTCTATACTCATCATGAAGGAACTTTGTCATCATTTTCACCCACAAAACTAATAGAGTGAATGATGAGTGCATGAAAAATAAATAAATAATGCTTTCAACATATTATATGTCCATCAAATACTTTTACTTTGCTAAATCCCAGCCTCAGCCCAATCAGAAGTACTGGTATTAGGTAGAAACCTATACATAGGAGCTAATAAAAATGCTTATTTTACATTAAAAAAGGGTGACTTAGAGGCTTTTGTATCTGAACTCCTCATATAGTTCAAAATATATAAAATACATATAGTTTAATGTTCTCCTCTCTGTTCTGTCCTCTACAGATTCCAGGTGGACCTCCAGTATGGGTCTGATGTTGCTCTTCATTTTAACCCTCACTACGACCGTGGTGGATATGTAGTGCACAACACTCTCCAAAACAGTAGGTGGGGCCCAGAGGAACGAAAGTATGAAACTCCCTTCCCTAGAGACCAGCTATTCGCTCTGCAGATCCTCGTCACCCAGGACTCATATAAGGTCACTGACTTGGTTTCAGTTCAGTTACGCTTTTTTGTCTGTAAATATGGTTTTGTTTTTAGAAACAAATGACAGGTAAGATAAAGGACCTTTTTGTTGTCTACAAAAATGAGACTTTCATAATTTTTGTCCAACATCTGTTTTTCCATTTTTAAGAACCACAACAGTATTTGTTTTGTTTTCTAGATAAGCACCAACGGGAAACTCTTCTCGGAGTACAAGCACCGTTTGCAGTTCTCATATGTGAACAGCATCTGTGTGGACGGAGAGGTGGAAGTGAACTTAGTTGCCTTCCAGGATCTTGCTGTAATGTGCTGTCCTTTTCTTATAGGCAGTTATGCATGGCATGAAAACACACACACACACACACACACACACACACAAAATAATAATAATAATAATAATAATAATAATAAATGGAGTTCCCAGTTAAATTGTTTACAAATAATCAGCGCTTTATATATATATATATATTAGTGTTGTGTCCGAGTCCAGTGTCGAGTCCTATTTTTTAATCAATTTAGCAGAGGTGGGACTTTCAAAGAGTTAAAGTTAATAAGATAATTAAATGTCTAATTAAATGATGATTGTGCATTAGTGATCAACACCTGCTGTTATTGAGAATTACATTGGGTCAGATGTTGATGTTTTATTGGTTAAAATGATGCCACCATCAGGGAGATCAGTGTTTGCTTTAGACTCTTGACTCTTGACATCTTGTGTCAGATCACTTTTTAATCATGTGTGTGGTTTTAAGAAACACAGTAATCAGTGTCTTTCAATGTGTAGGTATATACTTTCATTCTATGAAAATACATAACTGCTCATTGAAAAGCACTGAATGACGTAGAGTGAGCTGGAAAGATTGCAGTTGATTTTTTTTTTAAGGTTTTACACGACCAAATCTATGAAGTTACAATATGAAAACAAAGTGTTGTTCTAATAGTTACAATATATTTTAAATATATACAATGCAAAAAAAAACTCCAGTCATATTCAGAGACACACAGACATCAAGAACCAGCATATGAATCTCAACAATGGTGACAATCAACAAAATACTTTGTGTTGCAATGCATGCTGGGTAAAACCATAATAAAAACTCCCATCAATGCACGGTATTAAATATATATAGTGACCACTGTTGAGGATCATGTGGTAAGTGTTTATGTCTAAAAGCCTTAACTGGTGCAAGTTCTTTTTCTTGGTAAAGCATTAAAAGACTTCTTTTGCAGTTCAATGATCACTGAATGCCATGTTCTCAAATGAAACACAGACCACCTCACAATGATCATTCATGCTTTCCTACAAACAAAAAGTGTAAACTCATTTGCTACTTCAGAACACACAAACAGCAGTTCCTTGTTTTCGCTATAGCAACAACGCAAAAACGTTCGTTTTCCACAAACTTTGCAATTGTTCAGAAGCAAAAACTCACTTTGATTAAAAAAAAGGGGGTCAAGAGCCCAACTAAACCAAATACTAATCTCTCTGATGGTGGCATCATTTTAACCAATAAACATCAACATCTGATCCTCTGTAATTCTCAATAACAACAGCTGTTCATCATTAATGCACAATTATCATTTACTTAGACACTTAATTATCTTATTAATTTATCTCTTTGAAAGCCCCACCTCTGCTCAATTGATTATAAACTAGGACTCGACATTGGACTCGACACTGGACTCGGACACAACACTAGCCTAAAGTAAATGATTAAGTACCCCCTACAGTTCTTTTTTAGTTACTAGAGCTCTCGTGCAAGTAAACTATACTAACTAAGCATTTGTCAGTACAACATACTATTCTTATTTCACTTTACTTAGTTTTTTTAAGGCAATCGGTTTGCATGCTTTTTTTAAGTAAGCCCAACTAATTAGATTTTACAGTGAATGTAAATAATAGTGTTGTGTCCGAGTCCAGTGTCGAGTCCAATGTCGAGTCCTAGTTTATAATCAATTGAGCAGAGGTGGGGCTTTCAAAGAGATAAATTTTTTTTTTTTTTACATTGTATATATTTAAAATATATTGTAACTATTGGAACAACACTTTGTTTGCATATTGTAACTTCATAGATTTGGTCGTGTAAAGCCTTAAAAAAAAAAATCAACTGCAATCTTTCCAGCTCACTCTATGTTATTCAGTGCTTTTCAATGAGCAGTTATGAATTTTCATAGAATGAAAGTATATACCTACACATTGAAAGACACTGATTACTGTGTTTCATAAAACCACACACATGATTAAAAAGTGATCTGACACAGGATGTCAAGAGTCAAGAGTCTAAAGCAAACACTGATCTCCCTGATGGTGGCATCATTTTAACCAATAAAACATCAACATCTGACCCAATGTAATTCTCAATAACAGCAGGTGTTCATCACTAATGCACAATCATCATTAAATTAGACATTTAATTATCTTATTAACTTTAACTCTTTGAAAGTCCCACCTCTGCTAAATTGATTAAAAAATAGGACTCGACACTGGACTCGGACTGGACTCGGACACAACACTAGTAAATAACATATATCAGTATTTGCAGTACACAAGACTAAAAAGACAACTTGTGCTGATTTGTCCTTGTTAAAGACACATAAATGGCACCTATTTCCACACATACTGGTTTGTTTTATATTTTTGTATTTGAAATACTTGTTTTAAATTATGTTTATATTTACATGTATAATCATACATTTCCATTAAGCAATGCCAATACAAACAACAGTCTTTCATCCTCATAAACACAAACATTTGATTAATAAATTACATATTTGCATTACACACTATCAGAGGTTTGACTGTCAAAGCTGCTTAGCAGGTCACTGTGTGGAAATGAAAGACCGTCACGGATATCACATTC
The DNA here is from genome assembly GCA_012976165.1 of Labeo catla. NCBI lineage: Eukaryota > Metazoa > Chordata > Actinopteri > Cypriniformes > Cyprinidae > Labeo > Labeo catla. Next base: position 40,354 of record VONZ01001906.1, read on the forward strand.
AAAACACTGAGCTTTTTGGTTTAGATCAGGTACAAAGATGGTCCTGTGAGGAAACTGCCCCAGGACAAGATGGATTTGAATTTATGTCCATCTGTCCTGATCTGTTGTGTAGTTTATTTCCATCTCTCCGGTGTGTCTTTGTTCTCTCTCTCACTTTCGGTTCTGAACACAATGTGGCTTTGATAAGTCTTTCTTTTTTTTCCAAATACCTGGGTTTATGATATTCCAGTGTCTGTTGCACAGAAATATCTTATAATCAAATTGCTCTAGCAATAACTCATCTAATAAAACACAAGAAGACTTTACTATGGGAGAAAATACAATAGAACAGAATAGTCTACTAAAATATACTTGTTAAGAAAGAAAGCAAGAAAGAAGGAAAGAAAGAAAAGGAATATAATACTTAAATATATAAAATATTGTACTGTATTTTGCTTATTTATATTTGCATTATGTTATTAGGATGTCATTCAATAAACTTTATAAAGTATGTGAAACTATCCAATATCAGCTAGCACTTATCTTGCATTTTCATTCAGCAGTTTTTAGCCAAACTGACTTTCAACTGAGGACAAAAGCAAACACCAGCAATTCTTAAAAAAGTAAAATAAACATTTTTAATGCTGCAGTACCAGGTTATAGACAGTAGGCTACATATGCAGAACTGCAAGCATGTACAAAGCACACATTAAAGGCTTCGTTTTTTTCTAATGCATTGTATTGTATGTTTTTTTTCTTTATCTTAATTATTAAACAAAATAATAGTTAATTCAGATTTTACTCTGACAAATGACACAAAACAAAGTCTAAAGTAGTCGTGAAGGTGAATGTGTATAGATGGAAATAGAAACACAGACTATCAGCTCATCTGTTTCTGCATTAAATAGAAAAACCAGATCCACTGGATTCACTTGATTTAAAACACTGAATATTTTTCATTATTCTTACAAACACTTACACAAAAGAAACCAAGCCCTGTGTGTTTACTCTGTCTCATGTGAATGTTTTACTGAGGTGTTGGTATTTCTTGTTTTGAAGTGTGAGATTTCCATTCGGTCTTTTTTCACTAATACACATCCAAATGAAGATCATCAACTGACACTAGATTACAAAAAACTCCAGAGAAAAAGACAAATGAACAAACAAAAAGAATGAATAGCTAAAAACAGTATCAATGTTGAGTTTTAGACCATCTGAGTGAGGACAAAGAAGTGATGACATCCCTTTAAAGTTTAAAGGCCTGTTTGAGGGTTAAGACTTGGTTTTATCACCCAGGTTATAATTGGGTAAAGGTTAGGTTTAGGGTAAAGGGTTGGGTGAGGCCTTTAGTTCTGATGGGTAGGTTTAGGGTAAGGAGCTTGCACTGTGTCAATGAATGTCTGCACAAGGATAGCTATAAAGGGTTGTGTGTCTGTGTGATTTGTCACAAATTCACTGCTGTATTATAAGAGATACTTTATACAAAAGCACTAAATCCACATTGCTCTCTGAAAATATTGTCAGAGTTCTGTTTGTACACTGTTAAAAATCGCTGTAAAAAAACGGCCAAATTTTGACAGTAACATGCTGTTTTCCATTAAAACAGTGCATTCTGGGTATTATTTGCCAGTTTCGAAAAAGTAGCCTGCTGCTATGTATCGTGAATTAATAGCGTTCAAAATTGACACTCAGAGACTGTTTAAAATCAAACTCTACACCCTCTACATTCACTATTCCCTACATGAGTTTACTAACATATTCCACCTTACAAGGATAATGAAAACTAATGAGTGACTTCAGACACTGATGAACAGCTAGGTTCAACAGCCCAACTAAAGTAAACACTGATCTCCACTGTGGTAGTGAAAGAAAAAAAAACCTAAACCTCTGCAACTCTCTTCTGTAGACGTCTGACAGAAATAAAGTCAGTGTGGTAATAATTGAAGCTGGTAATGCAGTTTTAGGAGTTTAATCAGATCTTGAGAGATTTAATGTCTTCTTTTATTTCAGTTGATGTCATCTAAGGCTGTGGCTGAAGTCAGTTGTTCTTGTGTTATTCTTTCATTCAGTGATTTTGTTTGTTAACAGCTGGTGTTCATCACTAATGCTCAATCAGAACGTGATCAATCATAGAATTATCTCATTAACTTCAGCACTAATTCAGTATTACTCAAACACTCTGTAGTGTTGACACATTATAAGTGTTCATTTAAAACTGAGGATTTTGCTGTGGGTTTTAAAGGGTTAAAGATGTACGATGGAATAAAAACAGCATGAAATGTAATTTAACAGTAATAAACTGTAATTAATTTACAGCAACACACTGTAGAAAAACAGTAACATGCTGGCAACCAGAGCTGCCAGTAGATTACTGTGAATTCAAGAAAAAACAGTAATATACTGTAAAACATAACAGTCAGATTTACCAAGCAAATCAAGTTATTTTCACTAAAATATTAGTGAATGTTCATAGAAAAACAATTATGCAAAGTCATTAACTAGTAAGGAGAGTAAATATTTGATTGTGCCTAACTGATGTGTTTTTGTACAAGAGAGATCTGTCAGTTTATTGTAGTTTTGTGGGTCACCATTGTGCTGGAGAGTAGAGCTTGTGCTTCAGGCAATGATGAGCCACAAGTACTGATGTTTTGCTGCTTTATTTAAAGACAGTAATTGTGGAATTGCTGATATAGTGACAATCTCTTTACTAAGCACTTTATTACACAAATCTGTGCTATTGTTAGTTAATGACAATCTATAAAGATTTGAGTAAAAGTCGATTGCTTCTTTATTACGCTTTAAGTGTTTGTGGGTTTATATTAAGAAATATTCTTCTTAGTGGACTCAAATTACATAAGTTCACTGTACTAACACCATATAAACAATAGTTTTTTTTTTTTTTAACTCAAATGGTTTGAAGCAATCGGTTTCAAAAATAAAATGAGTTACCACATGGTATAATAACGGTAACATACTGTAAAAATGAAGAGCTGTAAATTAACGGTAGAGAGCTATAAAATAACAGTATAATGCTGGCAACCACAGCTGCCAGTAGATTACTGTTATTTTACAGTGCAATTTTTTAGTTAATATTTGCCTCATTATTGATTTATCTCATCCACCCGCGACCCACCCCAAATAATCAGAATACATTTTTTATTACCCGACCCGCGGATATAACCGCCATCCGCGCATCACTAGTGCGCACACACTCAAAGCGCACTCACAGAACACGCCTCTCAGTCAGTGTGCGAATACAGAGTTCTCTTTGGCTTCTAATAGGTTCTGTTATTGCTACACACACGCTCGTATCGGAGACTATTCGTGTAAATGAAGTCGGTTTTGTCTTAAGTAAACCTGAACAGTTGGGAGAAATACTGATGCATCAAAATATTTGATCTGTGCGTCAGATCTTAAAGCGACAGCAACGTAAACCTGCGGCCGCCGACCGCGTCAAACAATAATCAAACAACAAAAGAAAAAGAGAAAATCACTCACTGTTCTTTACTGAATCACTTATTAACTGTAATAAGAATTATCTTTAATGTATACAGTGAAGATTTTGCAGTGTTTTATTTATTACTTCATGAAATGTCTGTAGTCTATTTCTGTAATAGCCTTTATATAGACCTACATAAAAAAATAAAAAATAAATAAAAAATAAAAATAACTTACAATTCTATTTTAAAAAATATTCTATTTTAAAAAAATATTATTTCATTTGTATTTTTGATTAATATATGTATTAATACTTTTGCTTGTAAGTAATACTTGGAGTGTTTACTTGCCTTGAGCTCGAGAATGTTTTACTTACATTAGTTGATTAGTTTTTTCTGTATTGAAATTATTATTATTTAAACATGGTGGCAGTTTCTAGCTTGAAAGAAAAATAATTTTTCTAACATCTTTGCAGCAACAGTTTTTATGGGTCCAAAACCATCTTGGGTGTACATGATTTTCTAATAATTCAATGGCCCATCATCAATTATTCCTTATATAATGTAATTTATTGTAATTAATGTAACTATAAATGCATTCAAAAATAAAACAGGTGTGAGTTTGCTGTGACTTATGGAAAGTATATGTAGGGCTTTATACACAGTGTGTGTCATTGTAAAGACTAGGTTTATCCCTCACAACCTCATTTTCATTCAAGAAAAAAAAAAGTCATATACAACCCAAAACACACACAGCCACAATCCGAAATAAAAGAGGTGCTGCAAGAGGCTACATGTTTTCTGCTCTTAAGGTCCCATTCACCAAGATACCTACTCCTTTACCCCCACCCTTGAATTTATACATTTACTACATCGATGAATAAAGTCAAGTCCGGCCCTATAATTTTTCACATTCTAAAACCTGTTTCACTCTAAAATATGTTACATTACATAGATCAGCCATAACTTCTGTCACATGACTTTAAGGTTGCTAAGCAGAGCATGGACACTTATGAGATGTTGTGAAATCAAAAATCAAAGTGGCAAGATCCACTAGAGGTTTGCTTTTCTTACATTTCAACTGACGTTGCATTTTTCTAGTTGTAAAGGTTAAAAACAGGGGTGCCCAAACTTGGTCCTGGTCCTTGGTTTAGCTCCAACTTGCCTCAACACACCTGCCAGGGGGTTTCTAGTATGCCTAGTATAAGCTTGATTAGCTGGTTCAGGTGTGTTTAATTGGGGCTGGAGCTAAAATCTATAGGACACCTCCCTCCAGGACAGAGTTTGGGCACCCCTGGATTAAAACAATGTTAAGATACTGACAAACAGTAGTGTTTCCTTGGACTCGGATGGACTCGGACGGACTCGGCCCTTTGGGACTCGGACTTGAGTCCGACTCGGCCCATTTTGGACTCAGACTCGTCTCAGACTCGATTGGTAAAAGACTCGGACTCGACTTAGGTGGACTCGAACCCAACACTATAAGTAATAAAGAGAGCTAATAGGCAAAATGTAATATGTAGTAATGTGAATTATAATTAAAGACTAGAGATGGGATCAAATCATTTCTTTTGAGTCACAAGCAAATCTCAAGTCAAATCCCAAGTCAAAGAGTTAAAGTTAATTAAATGATGATTGAATATTAGTGATGAACACCTGCTGTTAACAAGCAAAATCACTGAAGGAAAGAGAAACACAAGAACTACAACTGACTTCAGACACAGCCTTGGATGAACATTAAATCTCTCAAGATCTGATTAAACAACTCCACAAACAGCATCACCAGCTTCACTCATCTTTTATTGAGAATGATCAGAGGTTTAGAAGTTGATGTTTTATTGGTCAAGGAGAAAAAGGAGAAAAAAAAGAGCATGACACCATCATAATTGTTATCAAGGTTTGCTTTAGTTTGTCTCTTGACCCTTCTAGTAATTCAAAGTAGTTTCCTTCTAAGCAATTGCAATGTATATATATTTATATGCATTATATAGTTATATACGTATATGCAATATATATAAAGTTATACTGGATATAATCAGATCAGCTCATGTCCTCACTCCTTTACAACACCACATGCATTATTACAGAGAGATCTAATACAAAAAGTCAAGGGTCAAGAGCCCAATTAAATGAAAAAATTGATGTTCATGATGGTGGCATCATTTTAACCAATAAAACATCAACATCTGATCCTCTATAATTCTCAATAACAGCAGGTGTTTATCACTAATGCACAATCATCACTTAATTATCTCATTAACTATTTGAAGATCTTGGAATTTGACTTGAGACTTGCTTGTGACTTCAAAGGAACAACTTGGTACCACCTCTGTTAAATACATAAAATTATAGGCATACACAAAGTGAAAGTTCACAATGAAAAGACAAACACAGATCAGCTGCTCATCTAGACAAGCAGCATTACCTGTTCTTCACACACGTAACAAAACCTGTTTCACTGTCAACCTTTAATTAATGCAAACCACAGAATGTTTTTGTTTATGTGAGCATTTACACACCTTTCCTCACCTTTCAGTCTCAACCTGCTCAGCTGCGTATTTCACTGGGGTGTTTGTGTGTTTTATGTTTTTCAGAAAACTGGTCACATTTACTAACAAGACACACCTAAAAAATGACAACATGCCATGCACTTGGAAAAACATCAAAAGATAAAGAAGAAAAAATAAGGTTTAGATGGTGTTTTATTAGCCAAAAAATGGCACCACCATCATGGTGGTCAGTGTTTGCTTTAGTTGGGTTCTTGACCCTTTTATTTCGTTTTTTTTTTGTTTGTTTTTAAGTAATTTACTCTTATGTAGTTGCAATAATGTTTCACTCTAAACATATGTAATGTGGAATCAAAATGTTGAAGATCAGATTATCTTATGTTTTTTGTTTGTAAGACGTTTGAATTAGTATTCTAAAGTGCTTTGTCTTTTTTTATTTGTTTAAACAAAAAAAAAAAGAAAAGTTTACTATAGGAGAAAATACAATAGAAGAGAACAGTCCATTGAAACATTTACTGTACAAATAATGATAATAATAATAATTAAATAAAAAGAAAAAAGGAAAAGAAAAAAGAAATATAAAATGATATAAAGTTTAAAATATAAACTGTATTGGGATGCCATCCACTTCACTTTATAGTGTCTCTGAATTTTATTATATATATATCAGCTAGCACATATCCTGACTTTTCATACAGAACATATCATATACCACATAGCATAATTTACTTATCTAAAACATATAAAAACCTTTATACTCATCACATCTTACTCAACACAATTTATGGAGGTTAAAAGAGGGAAACATAATTTTTGCTTACATTTACATGTTTATTTACATTAATTCTCTCTGTTTTTTTTTTTTTTACAAATGACTTACAAATGAGGACAAATGAGTGATTCTTCAAAAAGGAAAATAAACATTTTCAACCCCAGTTCCAACACTGAAGTCTGAACAGTGACACTTTGTAAAATTCAATAAAAAATAAGTATCTGCGATTTGCTAATTCTTTTTAACATTTATTTAATTGACAAAAGTACATTTCCAATGTTTTTGACTGACCATATTAACCATATTGTATTTTGTAAAAAAAAAAAATAATAATAATTTTTTTATATATATATAATTGAAAAGGCACGATCTCCTTTTAATTTCAGACAAGATCGAGGCACAGACAGCATCATGGTATTAGAAAACCTTAATGTTCTAGCGCAATTTCTAGGGAGAAGGAGATCTGTAATATATTCAGGAGTTTGACTGTGTAATCCCTTGTAAATGATCAGTAGCACCTTAAATTTGATGCGATATTCAACTGGCAACCAGTATAAAGAAGCAAGAATCTGTGAAATATGATTCCTCTTTCTAGTTCCGGTAAGGAACCTGGCAGCGGCATTCTGTACCAGTTGCAGACGAGATATAGATGATTTAGACACACCAAGGTACAATGAATTACAATAGTCGAGCCTAGAAGTGACAAATGCATGAATCACAGTCTCCAAGTCCTTAGCCGATAAAAATAGTAGTCTGTGGTTGTTGTTGTCTGATTCTCCCTTTCATTAAGGGTCATATATTTTTGATAGCAGACAGATCTGCTGGCCAGTCAATCACATCCACATGTGTCTATGAAACCACGCTGTTGTAGCACATGCAGAATGAGACCTGACATTGTCTTGATTCAATAACCATATAGGCTTTCCATGAAAGACATCATCTTGATGGCAGTATATGTCTCTGTACAACCCCAATATATCTCTGTACAAGCCTCTATATCAATGGTACCTTCACACATATTCTAGTCACTCATGCTGTTTGCTGTGTGCACCCTCATATCATGACAGACGTTTCCTTTTGCATCTTTTGTATCGTCGATGATGAAAGTCTGGATGGTACCTTTGGTCTTTGTGACAGAGAATCTGACGTCAGTTTTTTCCAAGAACAAGTTGAACTGTGGACTCTTCTGAGCACAGCACACATTTTCACTGTCTTTTGAACAATCTGAGATGAGCTCTGGCCCAGAACCCAGCTCTGAACCCGGCAGCATCACTGCATAGATGTACAGATTTCTCCTTCAGTAACAAAGATTCAGGTTTCATTTCTTAATGCAGCGGCAGGCTGTGTTAAACGACATTGGTTTTCCAAACTGTTTCTGAGCCCATCTGGCTATATTTAACACCACAGCATGGCGGCTTCTCATGCAATGCCATCTGAAGGCTCAAAGATCATGCACATTCACCTCAGATTTCCTGTTTTGCCCTACACAGACTATTTTCAGTGATCAACAGCTCTGTATCTCACAAAATTATCATATTCTGCAATAATAAATTATTGAACAGCGACTGCTACACATTCTCATTTGAATTTCTTTTGGTACTGCTTTTGACATTTTTGCAATAAATAAATTATTGTGTTTGCACTTATCTTTTTAATGCTATTGTTATTTTTATATTTACTACAAAAAGGTGATGTTTAAGTTAAGGGATCTAAAAATCTAAACTCTTTATCAATAATATGATATTGACACAAACATCTTTATGACAGAAAACATTTGTAAATATTTATTATTATTATTATTTGTAAATATGTAATAATGTTTTTGTTTATTATTATTATTTTATGTATATATATATATATATATATATATATTATTATTATTATTTATTTTTTTTTTTTTAATTTTTCAATATATAAATGGTACATTTCAGTTTTAATCAAAATGTGTATGTTAAAAATGTATGTATGTTTTGTGCCTGTGAATGTTAAGCGCTTATACCTACATTTAAACAATGAAACCAGGCTGGTCTGAGACACACCCTCATAATGACGAGGCTTTCCTGAACATGTATTCCAGCGAACTGAGCTACTGGAGCTGTGAAATCTGCAAGCAGATAGACAGACCTTTATTGCCTCATCTGAGTTTTTAACAGCCAGCAAAAATAAAATAAAAGAGAAGATGCCTCGATCTGAACAAACAAGAAAAGCTCTCTCTGATTACAGGAAAAGTCTCCAGGATCTAAAAAAGTCCTATGAAGCAAGTGAAGGTAAGAGAAGACAGATATAGTGTGTGTAAGTGTAAATGTAATGTGCATTTGTGTTTAGAGTAATTTTCTGTTTTCAAAGCAACGAAGCAACACATTATATCCAGTCTTTCAACTCCTGTCATCACATTACCTGTCATGTAAAGACAATAAACCAGATAGGATAGAAAGGTTCGAAGGATAGCACTACTGTGTTCAAAGAGAAAAATCCACCCACAGGAAATACATCAGAGGGACATAACCAAAACATCATCTGCTCAAACTCCTAAAACTAGTCCCACTGCTTGAATATCAATGCAGCCTAAATTTTGTATGGAAGAATGTATATTAGCAGTAAAATTAACACAAATATAAGCAGCACTTTTCTGGAACATTACATCTTGTACATATTTACTATAAATGCAGTAATAAAAATGTTTGTTTGTGTTTGTAAACTAAGTATAACTGAAATTATATATATATATATATATATGTAATCACTGAGAATATAAAATGTCATACCTTTCCAGAGCCTGAGAAACAACAGTTATGGGAGACGATCAAGGACGAATTGCAGGACATCCTGAAGAAATACTCCCTAGACTTCTCAAAAGAACAAATGAAGGTAAATCTTTTGTTAAAGCAAGGGATAAGTCAGAAGCACCAATGAACATATTAATGAAAAATTAATTATTAATTATGTAGGTGGATTTTTGCATAGGTCTGAACAAAAACTGCAGATGGGATTATTGAAAATCCACATTCCTCTGCCAGTAGGAGGCACTTTTGGAACAGTTATAGGGATAAATCACCAAAAAAATGACATTTTGATGTTTATGTGCTTACCCGCAGGACATCCAAGATGTAGGTGACTTTGTTTCTTTAGTAGAACACAAGCAAATATTTTTAACTCAAACCGTTGCAGTCTGTCAGTCATATAATGGCAGTCAATGGGATCCATGGCTTTGAGAGTCAAAAAAACATACAAATTAAGCCCTGCGGCTCATGGTGATACATTAAGTTGTTAAGACACAAAACAATTGGTCTGTGCAAGAAACTGAACATTATTTACATTATTTTTTTTTTATTTTTTTTTTTTTACCTCTGATCCACCACAATGTCCAACTGCCCTGAGCGAATTCACAACAGCCACAGTGTGATGCGTCAACATGCTCTGGGATAGTAGACGCATGAGTGGAAGTGATCTGTCGCGTATACGTCACACACTGTTTACACAGATTGTGTGTGCGACAGCTACTCAACTCATCCTGGAGTGTTGGATTTTCACTGACTACCAACTTTTGAACCCTGAAGTTATAATGTTTGATTCCCAAAGCCGTGGATCCCATTGACTGCCATTATATGACTGACAGACTGCAACGGTTTGAGTTAAACATCTTTGTTTGTGTTCCACTGAAGAAACAACGTCACCTACATCTTGGATGCCCTGGGGGTAAGCACATAAACATCAAAATGTCTTTTTTTTTGGTGATTTATCCCTTTAACTGTTCCAAAAGTGCCTCCTACTGGCAGAGGAACTATCCCTTTAATGCTCTATCGTGTTGGAAATGTCCCCTGCACCAAACCCAACCTAAACCTAAACGTTAGTGTTAACAATTGCAAAAGTGATATAAAAACTCATTTGTTGATGTAGCCATGCTATTTTTACTTTCTTATATGTATTTGAGCTGTTTTGTCAAATCGTAGTTTCATGGGGTCCATACCAGAGCAAGTGGCTTTCAAGTGCAATGCCGCATCACGTGAGCTACCGAGCAAATCTCCTGAAATAGAAAACCCCTGCATGTAAAGCTGTATTAATGTTCAGAATTAACAGTTTTCAAATTATGCAGGATGTTAAAATTGTTTTGAAGCCATAATATAATATTCTGCTTTATTATTTATTTAGGTTTTACTAATCAAAGATCTGGAAGTCATTTCAACTGCTCATTTCAACTGGAAACTGCAGTGATTTGTACATATAGGTACATTTTTTCAGTTTTGTATAAATTTATATAGAGGCACATATTTTCAATGAGCCTACATTGCTACTTAATCAGATAAAATTAAAATGCCACTGAAACATTTTTGAAAACAGTCAATTCCCTTCAAAGATTAATTTACATAAAAAACTTGAAATTGTGAGAAGAGAAAAGTGTGACAAGAATATAGCCTATATTGATAAAGAAAGTCCAATGATGAGTTACTTATAAGCCTATGTGTCTTGGCTCAACCAAATTGCTTACACATACTGCAAGCCCTTGGCTTTTGGGGGCCCAAGGCAGTCACCTACTTTTGCCTAATGGCAAATCATTTATGAAGAGAATACCTCATGATGAAAATGCTTAAATGTGTTGCTCCGACAACAAAACAAACTCTTCCAAATAAACTCAGAGCAGAGCAGGGGGCTGAATTGGGATTGGGATCCCGCAACGCAAATCTCGCTGGAACAGGCAGTTTTACTGTACATAGCACAGGTCCCATCTTCCCGCGATTTGGCATATTACATGAATAATGGAGTTACGTTAACACTGTAGGTAAATGCTATAAGTTTTCGCTCTGCTCCATACAGGAGCTGCAGGAGTCAGATTTGATTGATCACAGATTGAGAGTAAAGAGAGATGACTGACAGATCATGCTGAAGGATTTGCTGCTCAACAGGTCCTGAGCTTACTGACAAATATCTGATCTTGTACGATTTCCTCTTTAACCCAGAATGCACGTGATCATAAAAATAAAAGTGAAAGTAAACAGCGAGCTCTCATTCAAAAGCAATTTCAAAAGCAGAATACACATATTGCGCCAGTGGGATAAAGAAAACAGCCCCGTGCAGGACTGTAGAGCAGAGTTCTGTTCCTGAATGAACCAAATCAGCCAATAAATCATTGGGAATCAGCTGAGCGAATAATTCAATGACTCACTTATAAACCCAGCTAAGAGGGAACACTAAGTCTCAAATTCAGGTTAGTGTGATAAGCGTGTGTTTTTATCCTGTAGATTTTCAATGACCCCATTCATGGTCACATGGAGATGCACCCCTTGCTGGTGAAGATCATTGACACTCCTCAGTTTCAGAGACTCAGACACATCAAACAACTGGGAGGAACATACCTGGTGTATCCTGGTGCTTCTCACAATCGCTTTGAACACTCACTTGGGTGAAACTGAATTGTTTACAGATCTGAAATTAAATGAATAATTTAAGATGTTAAGATATATATAATGTTATCTTAACATCTTAAATAACACATATAATATAATTATAATGATCTTTATAATGATAAGCTAAAGTCTTGTGTGTGTGTGTGTGTGTGTGTGTGTGTGTGTGTGTGTGTGTGTGTGTGGTGTGGCGTATTTAGCAGGACGTCTAGTGAAAGTTCTTAATGCCAATCAGCCAGAGCTCAAAATCACCAAACAGGATTTCCTGTGTGTTCAGATCGCCGGTCTGTGTCACGACTTGGGTGAGAAGTGCTAATACGTATGTTTGATGCTAATGTTTAATGTTGGACCACAAAAGAGAAAGAGTTTAGTGGCCCAAAAACAGTATATGCTGGTTAAGGAGTTGGCAAGGAGGAGGCAAAATACATATACATTTTCTATCCAGGAGAAAAAAGATGGATCAAAATGCTATAAAATATGTATTTTCTATTTATTTTTAGGTCATGGTCCATTTTCTCATGTTTTTGATGGTCTGGTTATTCCTGAAGCCAAAAAAACTAAACAATTAAGAGGTAAGTGCCAGTGTGACATGAAATCTAATCAGAAGAATCTGTGGACAAGTTTCCTCTCACATCATTGTTACATTTGGACATGCAGAACGCATTGTGTATGTCTTGTAAATGACTGAAAGAAATATGTATAAAATATAACTTTCAGTCTAAAAGCTGCTTATTTTTCTTAGGCCTGCCTGATGACATCCCTGAAAAGTGGAAGGTGAGTGCCAACATATTGCTCATGCAGCCAAAGCAACTGCCTCTGTACTGTATGTATTTATGCTGTCATCTGTGTTTCTGTCTTTACTGCAGCATGAGCAGATGTCAGTTCTAATGTTTGATGACATTGTGAAGAGTCTGAAGGCTGAGAATGAAGACGTGTTGAAAGAACATGGACTGGACGATAAAGACGTCACCTTCATTAAAGAGTTAATCGAAGGAGCGAAAACTTCAGAGGTACAAACTGATACTCCAGCTGTTTATGGTGTGTTAAGAGACTTCACACTTCATTCTAATGAAGTCTGAATTACTTACAGCTTTTGCTCTTCTTTTCAGTGGACATTCAAGGGCAGAGATGAAGAAAAATCCTTCCTGTATGAGATTGTGGCAAATAAACAGAACGGCATCGATGTGGACAAATGGGACTATTTTGCACGGTAAATATTAGACATTTTGCACAAATGCAAGAGCTAGTGATTATTCTGAAATGTGAAGTAACAGATGGCAGACACATATAAGACCATTACACACTTTAAGAGCACATTAACACACACACACACACACACACACACATATATATATATATACTCTCACTGATATTATTACAGCATATATTCACAGCTTTATTTCAACCATATGGCTTATTCTCTGGTCACAATAGGTCAAGATAAAATAAAGGCACCCATGAAATCAAAAAACAGAACCAAGCTGGCATATAGATGACCCTATTATTAATGCATCCATTTTGTTTTCATATTTAATGCTCATTTCACAGGGACTGTCATCACCTGGGCATTCGAAACAGTTTTGACCATCAGCGTCTGCTGAAGTTTGCTCGAGTCTGTGAAGTGAATGGTAGAAATCACATCTGCTTCAGAGACAAGGTGCCTCATACATTGATTACTAATTTACTGACTAATAAAACACACATACTGCATGCATGACATATAGCGGAATTCATATATTCTATTAATATATTCAGTATATTAATATATTCAAAAATATTCAAAATTCAACTCTGTTTTGTAGTTTTAACTCAAATATCATGTCAGACATACAACAGTAGTCAATATGACTTTTAATGACATACTTTCCTGAAGACATTCAGTCTTAATTTACATATTTTCATGTTGTTCTGAAGCTGTAATACTTAATTTCTTCTGAAGAATGAAAAATAAGTTAATTTAAAGGTTTCTACTGTTTCTGTCCATGCAATGAAAGTCAGTGAGCTCCAGAATAACCCTTGACCCCATTAACTTTCATTGTATAGACAAAAACACAGACATTTCTCAAAATGCATTCATTTGTGTTCAACTATCCCTTCAAAAATGTGGTGTTTTGTTTCTTGGGAAATATATAAAAATGACTCTGAATGTATCCATTGCATTATGGGAGTTGGATCTCTCACACACAGATGTTTGTCTGTGTAACAGGAGGCTGATAATGTTTATGACATGTTTCGCACCCGATACACTCTCCATCGTCAGGCCTATCAGCACAAGATCTGCAATATCATTGAAGACATGTGAGTTTCTCTGCTATGAAAATAAAGGTGTTATCTGTGCTGCTGATTATGCAACATCTTGTATGACTAATTCTGCCTTTCCAGGATGTTACATAAATTCAGCTTTATGCAACTGACTGCACACCTGTTTAAAACACTAAATAATAGTAATTTCTGGGTTAGGCATGCAGAAGCACTCTTACTGGCTGATCGTGACCTTCATCAAGGAAAACCTAAAGATATGCTGAAGATTTCTGAAGCCATAAAGACAGCAGACGACTACAGTGAAAACACACTGGTTTACAGTTTGATTAACTCTCTAAAACTGACAAGCCTCTCAAATCTGATATTCCAGGAGGAGCTGAGAGAAACATGGAAGGCAGCAGTAAAGAAGTACAAACCTACAGATCCGACTGTTTCTCTGAATGCTGAAGATTTTCCAGTTTATGTAAGTTATATGCCAAACACTTCACATCTGCCTTCATATCTTCACAAATTAGCTATTTCATCTCTTCCTGCTCAGGTTGTTGATCTGGATCACGGCATGAAGGACAAAAACCCCATTGAATATGTCTGTTTCTACAGCAAGAGGAAACCCAAAGAAGCTTCTCCCATTAAAGATTATCAGGTACTTATGACACTTTATCAGTGATCAGCTATGTTTCCATCCACCTGTTTTTATTCGCATTTTGGGATATCCCATAAAAAGTGCTGGAGGGAATAGGGGAAGATAAAATCTAAAAATGTGCATACAAACACACACACACACACAAAATAAATAAATAAATAAAATGAAAAAAAAAAAAAAAAAAAAAAAAATAAATAAACTGAACATAGCTGAACTAATCAGCGGAACTTTGTCTCCTCAGTGTTGGGCTCAGTGTAACTTATATTGCTAAAGTATTGCTAGAAAACTGATTGTGTGTCACTTGTCTTATTGTCAGTTATCCAGTTTCCTGCCAAAGAGGTTTAATGAAGAGCTGGTCAGAGTTTACTATAAAAGAACTGATGATCAGGCAGCTGAAGATAAGAAGGAGGAGAAGAAGAAGGTGGAGGAGGCTGAGAAATGCTTTCAAATGTGGTGTGCAGACAATTTTGGACTCAACTCGGCAGCTAAATAATAGAAATATATTTTTTCTCTGTGACTGTAAAACAAACAAACAAACAAACAAAAATATACTTGTCTCAAAACAGGTCATTTTTCAGGTAAAAAGTATATAGTTATGGAATAAGGGAATAATTTAATCGGAATTAAAAAACAAGTTTCGCGAACTCTGGTTGCCAGACACTTTCATGTCTTCTTTTATTTTTGTTTTTTTATTTAAAAGTCCAACAAGGGACAGCAGCTACAGTTTCGAAAAATAGTGATGATCAGTCAGTGATGGTGATGTTATGATTTGAAAGAATGTCTAGGACTAAATAAAAAGATAAAATTCATTTTTGTTGCATAAGGGAGCAGCAAGGAGTTTAGTTAAAAAGAGCAATATTTGGGTTTACATATTTTAGGGATGTGAATTTATATGGAATATATTTTCTTATATTTCTTTATATTTTAATTTTCTTAAGTGCCATGGGGATTTAAACATTTATTTGCATCTGCAGTGGAAATGAATGAGTACAAATTATGACATCAAATGTGATTTTCAGTTTGTTATTATTGTCTTATCTTTGTATCAGCATGTCACACACTTCAACAATAAAGTCTGTTCCTTTTATACACTGTAAAAAATTTTAACGTAAAAAAAAAACAGTGAAATGCATGGCAGCACAGGGTGCTAAATGTTTATCATTAATGGAAATAACGGTTAAAGACCGTTTTTTAAAAAACTGTCAGTGACTGGCAGAAGCAGCTTCCAAAGAAAAACTGTAAAATTAAGGTCAAATATCCTAAATTTTCTTAAATATTTTTTTCTTTTTTAAAATTGTTATTTTAGAGGTATTGTCTGGATTATCATCATAAAGCATTCTCTGTGAAACTAAGCTTTTTTGCAGTTAACCACTAGCTAGTAATAACACTAAACTAACAAAAACTAACTATCACTGCATCAACAACTACAGCCTTTAAATAAAATGACACGCAGCATAACATCAACTTTTTATTGTGTTCTCCTAGACTAAAGCACACACTCTACTCTTCAGCACAATGGTAACCCACTAAAATCGGACAAGAGAACCCTTTAAATCCCACAAGAACATGAAACACTAACAGATCTGTCTAGATCTCAGCATCTTCACCTAATACGAACCAGTCTGACTTTGTTTGTTTCATACAAAACTTCTTATTGAGAATTAACTGAGGTTTAGATGTTGATGTTTAATTGAAATTAATAAAGTTTGAAGTCACCGTTGTGGAGATAAGCATTTTCTTTAGTTGTGCTCTTGATTTTCTTAATAGTCTTTCCCCCCCTGGTTTCTGTAACTATGCATTTTTAAAACACATTTGTTATAGAAAAGCCAGCAAGGAAGTCGAAGTTCATCAGACAAAGTTCGTTATGTGCTATGCATGAGCTTGTGGTCACATGGATTTTAGATTCACTCACCTCAGCAAAAATGAAATATCAGAGCATGTTAATTAGTTTCTTGTTGTAGTCACACAATCTCACTTTGCTACTTTGAAAGTTCTGTGTATCTTTTCGAGAAAATTATTTAGATGAGAAAATGTAGAGTCACAGACATCAAGAATCTGGATGTGAATCTCAACACTGGTGACAATTGACAAAATATTCATATTAGCCCTGATCATCACAAAACAAGCTTTTTGTTGATTGTCACCATTGTTGAGATTCATGTGCTAATTCTTGATGTTTGTGTGTGTCAAAAAGCCTCACTTCAAAACGCTTAATTCATAAGAAATACAGATAAATTTATCGTCATAACACTGCTGTAAAATCACAAAGCTTGCAGCCCGCACATTGGGCAATAGTGTTCTTGATTTGCTCAGTGAGTCAGATTACTATGATCAATAAACTGTTAACCATGAATAACCAGCTTTATCTGAACAGTTTTTCTCTATCAGATTTTGCTATAATAAATGTGCCTTAAACCCACATAGTTACAGCAACCAAAGAAAATCAGAATTTATAAAGTCAAGGGTCAAGAGCCCAACTAAGGCAAATCTCCACAATGGTGACTTCAAACTTTATTTTCAATAAAAACATTAACATATAAACATCTGTTAATTCTCAATAAGAAGTTTTGTATGAAAGAAATAAAGTCAGACTGGATGCTGAGATCTAGAGAGATCTGTTAGTGTTTCATGTTCTGTTGCTGTCAGTCATGTTTAAGTAATTAATTCATTAGTTAATGAGTTCATTTCACACTGAAGGTGTTTGTAATAATTTAGGAAATGTCTGTAAATTAACAGTGTTGTTAACTTATTTATATAAAGAGATTTGACTTTAATTTGAAGGTTTTTGTTTGGCACCCTGTGCTGCCAGTCATTTGACCGTTTTTTTGTCTTTTGTTTTACAGTGAAGGTGCTTGATCATTACATTCAGGAAATACCTGTAAAATAACAGTGTTTGTCAGCTTATTTAAAAAAGGAGATTTTACTTTACTGCCAGTCATTTGACTGTTTTATCATCTAACGGATTTGTTATTGTATTAATTACAGATTTTTTTTTGTAATTTTACATTATTTGTTTGTAATTTAAGAAAACAGAAAACATACTGTATAAAAATACAGCAGTTTTTCTGTATAAAAAATGTGAATTACTGTAATTTGTCATTAATGTCATAATACTTAAAATAACAGCCAAGTTTTTAATTTAGAGATTGTTTTACAGAGTTTTGACTGCAATTCAAAATAAAAGAAAACAACCTGAAAAAAATCAGTTATTTTCTGTAAAAATATATATATTTTTTTTTTACAGTGTAGGAAAAGTGCACATGCCTTGTTAATCCAAAGAACATTTTATACTTGATTTACTTTTCTGTCTTGTGAGCTAAAGTAAAATATTTAGTTAAAGTAAAACTAAGTTTTGTGGTGTAATTTAAACTATTTGCTTCAAATCAAATGAAAATTTTGGGTAACACTTTGTATTTTTTTGTACTTGCATGAAACAGAATGTACTTACCATGTAACTACGTTATGGAACAGCCTGTAGTTACAGTTTGCAATTACGTAGATGTAATAGGCAGCTACTGTTTCACATATGTAATGGGCCAAGTCTATTACACAGCTACTTGTACACTTATCTTGATACACTTTATTTTAAGTAGCTTATGTCTGTGTGCTTACAGTTTTAACTATAGTGTATAAAGTGTGCAACACATATGTAACAGTATTTTGGTTACATATGCAGCTGTTTAACAGACTCGGTCTGTTACATATGTGAAACAGTAGCTGTTTATTACATCTACATAATTACAAACTGTAACTACAGGCTGTTCCATAACTTAGTGACATAGTAATTACATTTTGTTTCATGTTTTATTTATTTGGTTTTTGTAGTAGTTATTAGAGTTATTATTGGTGACTTTTTGCTGTTGTTTTCATCATCAGCAATAAACAGCCAACAACACCCAACTGGTTTTTTCTCACAGCTATTGTTCTCACAAAAGTATTTTACAAATACAGACTTGAAACAGTTTAATCAAGGGTCAAGAGCCCAACTAAAGCAAACGGTGATCACTATCATGGTGAAAAACTTTACTATCGTCAATACAACATCAACATTTGAATACATCTGGTTTGTAATAAATGAAGATGCTCAGATCTTGAGAGATCTGATAGAGTTTAATATTCTGTTGCTGCAAGTCATTTGAGTTTATTTATTTATTTATTTACACAGTGAAAAAGTTTAATCATAATAATTCACAAAATATTTGTAAAATAACAGTTTGTTAAAGTTTAAATTAAGTTTTTGCACTTTATATTTGTACTTTTACAGTCATTTGACTACTTCTTGTTGTTTTTTAATAGTGTGAGAACTTGTGCCATTTGCACCATCTGGTGGTGATTTCATAAATCATTATCACCATTATTTTTGTAATTTTACATTAATTTCCAGTGTTGGGGAAAGTTACTTTTAAAAATAATGCATTACAATATTGAGTTACTCCTTAAAAAAGTAACTAATTATGTTACTAATTATGCATCATATTCTGAGTTGAATTTCACTGTTTTTATTCATTTTGATGAATACTGAATCTGTTTTTCGTGAGTGAGATGAATTAATGCATGTTCACATTTAGTCTACAACTATCATCTTACTCCCGATTTCTCTCAACATGGGGACAGCAGAGCTTTTAATCAATAAATGGGGGGAAAAGTAACTGGCGTTACTTATTTGAAAAAAGTAACTGATATTAATTAATTGATATTTTCTTGTCAATTAAAAAGTAATGCGTTACTTTACTAGTTACTTGGAAAAAGTAATAATATTACGTAACTTACATTACTTGTAATGCGTTACCCCCAACACTGTTCATTTCTATTAAATGTAAGAAAAAGGAGAAATGCTCTATGAATAATACAGTATACAGTAGAGAATATAATACTTAAAATAACAGCTGAATTAGCAATTTTAGTGTTTTGCATAAAATGTATAATGACTATTTAAAATATGTTTTATTTGCCAGCACTAGTTGACGTCACTTCCCGCTTAGAGTTTGAGCTCCGTCAAGTTAATTTCTTATTGTCTATTTTTCAAACTAAAATCAATTTTATACACCATCATTTTCGTTTCTTATAACGTGTGAATATACCCCCTGTTGTATTTTACAACTAAAACATCCGGATTGCCTTGTTATCACTAGTTTTGTTTTGATTTCCCGAGTTGCTAGCTTATAGCCCGTTAGCAGCACCAGCGTGGTTGCCGCTAATCTTGCTTGCATTGTTTACACACTATTTACACACATTACCATTGTTTACTCACTGTTACTTGCTTTAATGGCGAATTTGTGTCCACCTTTGAGTGCAGGTGAGGACACGTTCGAGCTGCACTCGTTGCAGCTCGAGCTGGAGGCCGTGGAGAAGCAGATTCAGGAGCTGGTGGTGAGGCAGACCGAGCTGAGAGAGCAGAGAGCCACTCTGGAATCCTCCCGGGTAAGTATACAACGCGATACTACCACCTCTGACCACCTCTACTCCGTGTGCTTCTCTGCACAGGTCCCGTGCACCCTGGACGCGATCTTCCCAGATGTCCTTCACTCCGGTGCCGGGACACCAGGGACCCTGGGTGCAGCAGCAGCGGAAGACGCGAGCCAGGCCCCGGCCGAGGACCTTGCTCCCTCCGCCGCCTCCTGTCTTCAAAATCTCCACCCGGAACCGCTTCACTTCCCTTCGTGAGACGGGACGCGACGCTGTGATCGTCGGAGACTCCATTGTCCGGTACGTCCGTGCTACTTTAGCTAAAGGTAAAGTCCACACCCACTGTTTTCCTGGTGCTCGCGTTCTCGATGTTTCTGCCTGTCTGATCGCTACCACTTTGTTTATTTAAATGGGGAGTCATCTCAGTTATCACCAGTAAAGTATGGAGTGCCACAAGGATCTGTCCTAAGTCCTCTACTATTTTCAATATACATGCTGCCCCTTGGTAATATTATTAGAAAACACGGGATTAGTTTCCATTGTTATGCTGATGATACTCAACTATATATCTCAACAAGACCAGATGAAACTTCTGAATTATCGAAGTTAACAGAGTGTGTTAAAAATGTAAAAGATTGGATGACCAACAATTTTCTGCTATTAAATTCAGATAAGACAGAGATATTACTTATTGGACCTAAAAACAATACACAGAATCTTTTGACTTACAATTTACAACTAGACGGATGTACTGTTACTTCCACTACAGTCAAAAGCCTGGGTGTTATATTAGACAGCAACTTGTCTTTTGAAAATCATATTTCTCATGTTACAAAACAGCATTCTTCCATCTTAGAAACATTGCCAAGCTGCGAAACATGTTACCTGTTTCTGATGCAGAAAAGCTAGTTCACGCATTCATGACCTCTAGACTGGACTATTGTAATGCACTACTAGGTGGTTGTCCTGCATCTTCAATAAACAAGCTACATATAGTCCAAAATGCAGCTGCTAGAGTCCTTACCAGGTCAAGAAAATATGATCATATTACCCCAATTTTAAAGTCTCTGATAGCAAAGTCCACTAAAGGAGGTAGAGCTTTTTCACATTTGGCACCCAAACTCTGGAACAGCCTTCCTGATAACGTTCGGGGTTCAGACACACTCGCTCTGTTTAAATCTAGATTAAAGACGCATCTTTTTAGCCAAGCATTCAAATAATGCATCTCATAAACTTTTCCTGCAGTTATATCTGATCAAATGTTCATTATTAATCTTTTAGCTCTGGTTTAACAAATCTTCCTTTTCTTAGTTTGAACAGCAGCTACGCTAATTATGTTCCTATTTGTTCTCTGTTTTTGCCATAGGATTGACATCCCATGGTAGCTAGGAATTCACAAGCTCCAGTGTGGATCCAGAACACTTAAGAAGAGATGATGTCAACCCCACAGAGGACTTCAGATGATGCCAACCCTGAAAACATACAGCACTACCGAATTCTGCTACTAATTTATAGTGCTCTTTGTCTGTTTGATTACATCATTAATTGATCTTTACCACACATCTCTGCCATATGTACATCAAGTTACTACTTCATATATTGTAAAAATGTCAATTTGGTGTAAAGCTGCTTTGCAACTATATGTATCGTGAAAAGCGCTATACAAATGAATTTGAATTGAATTGAATTGAAATCATTTTAACCACTAAAACATCAACATCTGATCCTCTGTAATTCTCAGTAACAGCAGGTGTTCATCACTAATGCACAATCATCATTTAATTAGTCACTTAATTATCTCATTAACTTTAACTCTTTGAGGACTTGGGATTTGACTCGAGACTTGCTTGTGACTCGAAAGGAATGACTTGGTCCCATCTCTGACCTACTGGCTGAACAACTAATTTGCTAATTAGCAAATCCAGGTGATTGGAACAAAATACTGGGGAGGACTTTTACTCATGGAACCTGGATTTTACACCTCTGATCTTAACCATACTTTCAGTAATATTAATTTAGTCATTTCTCACCATGTCAAGTATCACTGTAATATTTTGAAGTAAACTATAACAAGATAAGATCCTGGTCTATGATCAGGAAGAGTTCAGAGGCAATGAGCGCTTGATCACAGGAGACTGTCCTTCATTAGATGACTGTGGTATAGCAGAGGTCTACACTCAAAAAAATATTTCAGCCCTTAACGTAATTCAATTACGTACATCTTTTCCACGCATTTAGATTACATAGTTTTAATTTAAACAAATCAAGTAAACTTAATGTGATTCAAATGCATCAGTCTTACGTAAATGAAACAGGTAAAGTTGACGTAATATTTCCCAGTGTTAAACAAACCCTGCTCAGTGTTCATGTGTTTCCACACTACAGAGTGTTCAAGTAGCATTGACACAGTGTTGGAGTTAAGGAGATCATTATGTCATGATTGACCAATAATGATCAACACCTGCTGTTTACAAGCAGAATCACTGAAGAGAAACACAAGAATCAGACACAGCCAAAGATAAAATGAACTTAAATAAATAAAGACATTAAATCTCTGATTAAACAACTCCACAAACAACATTACAGTTTGACTTGATTTCTGTCATATATCCACTAATATTATTTGAGAACATATAAACAGAGGTTTAGATGTTTTATTAAAAAAACTTTTCATTTGACCTCACCATCATGGCGAACAGGGTTTACTTTAGTTGGGCTCTGGACCCTTGACTTTATTAGTTCAGTTTTTTTCTCTCTCTCTCTTTAGTTGTTGTATTTGTGTTTGTAGAGCACATTTATTATAGCAACAAACAAGCAACAAGAAAAAATAGTTTTATTAAATGTTCTTGGTTAATTATTATTGATGTATACCTTCAATAATAATTAACCAAGAACATTTAATAAATCATCATCCAGTGGCCTGATTTGCTGATATCATTCTGTGGTTTACCTTTTGGTTTCATGATATCTACAGTAGTCGCATGAACTGTTACTATTATTACCTGAAGATCTCCAGTGTTACTTAAACACACACAGACATCAAGAATTAGCATATGAATCTCAACAATGGTGACATTCAACAGCTGCATGCTGGGAGTCATGGGTGAGTTTTATAATCTGCTGTTACCCAGCATGCAGCTGTTGAATGTCACCATTGTTGAGATTCAAATGCTGATTCTTGATGTCTGTGTGTGTCAAAAGGACACCGTAGATTTCAAAGTTTAATGTATAAGATAAACAATAATAGATAATCCATAATAGTTCATACACCTGTTGCAAACATTATAAAAATAATAGACTAACCGCATGAGATCAGTGCATCAGGCCACTGGATGATAATGATTTCACAACCAAAATTTTTTTTACCAAAAACACCAAATCAGATTTTTTTTTGCTGTAATAGATGTGCTTTATAAACACAATTACAAGCAGCCAAAAAAAAAAAAAAAGTCAAGAGTCCAACTAAAGTAAACCCTGATCGCCATGATGGTGAGGTCAACTGAAACTTAAAAAATATAAATAAATAAAACATCTAAACCTCTGTTTAGATGTTCTCAAATAATATTTGTGGATATATGACAGAAATAAAATCAAACTGTAATGTTTGTGGAGTTGTTTAATCAGAGATTTAATGTCTATTAAATTTATTTAAGTTCATTTTATCTTTAGCTGTGTCTGATTCTTGTGTTTCTCTTTCCTTCTGTGATTCTGCTTGTAAACAGCAGGTGTTCATCATTATTGGTCAATCGTGACATAATGATCTCCTTAACTCCAACACTGTGTCAATGCTACTTGAACACTCTGTAGTGTGGAAACACATGAACACTGAGCAGGGTTTGAAATATTACGTCAACTTTACCTGTTTCATTTACGTAAGACTGATGCATTTGAATCACATTAAGTTTACTTGATTTGTTTAAATTAAAACTATGTAATCTAAATGCGTGGAAAAGATGTACGTAATTGAATTACGTTAAGGGCTGAAATATTTTTTTGAGTGTACTCCTGTAAGGTGCACAGAGGTTTCTGGAAGCTTTATGAGGGTCCGAACTACAATGAGGCAGAGTACACACTGGAGCCAGAGAAAGAGTATCGTACTCCTACAGATTGGGACTGTCAGTCCAATACTTCTACTCATTCTCTTAAACATGAGAAAGTAAAATCTGACCATTGACCCTTCCATTTTCAGCTGTTGTTGACCTCTGAAGTAAAGCTGTCAATTTTAAAACATGTATTTAATGTATGTGTAATTATAGTAAAAATGCTGAAATCAGTGACCTCTAACAATTGAACACTGATGATTTGTTCAGTTAGTTAAGTTGACACTTAAAGATTTAATATAGGCTAACTATAAAACTATGGAAAAAACACAATTCACAGATATGTTTAACTAAAACTTGCAAGTTATTAATAACCATACACTGCAGCTCCAATGGAAAATGTGAATTATTGATATATTGCTTTATTGGTAATGTTATTGTACTGATGTCATTGTTTATGTCACACCTTTATGTAACTTACATTTCGAGAGCATGATTTGTAACTATGTGACGAACAACTGTCATTTGTTTCTGTGCTGGAGGTCAAGAACAGTAATATAAATATACAGGTTTAGTGATTAGTTTTTAATCTGCCTTGTGAATATTTTAGTGGGGTGTTGCTGTTTTGTTGTCTTATCTGAATTGTGTGATTTCCAGATGGATGGTATTTTAATTAGTAATTCACAATGTATATATCTGAAGGCAGGTCGCGCATTAGACTGTTACAGATAAATGTGAGAGTAAAGTAATGTTAACAGCTCAGAAACATGTTCACTGAGGAATCAACAAATGTACTACATATATATGAAATGCATTCATGAAATGTACTCATGTGTGTAGGCAAACAGTCCTTTGAATAAATTTCTTTTTACAGATTTTACAAACATTTAGAATAATCAAAGCGCTTACTTCATTAATCCAGATAAACATGATGGGCCCTCAGTTCACTTTACATTCACTCTGTTGTTGCTTTGGAACCTGTTCCACTTAAATATTATTGTATTGTAATATTGATACATTTTTTATTACAATATGTCTGTCAAAATGTCAAAATGAACATCTTAATTTCTTAAAATTAACAATTATAAACAGGTTTAACACCCTAAAAATGTAATAATAAACATCTTAATGCAAAACAAATTGAGACAAGTTGTATGGATCTTCATTAAAAATGAAACAAAATCATTTTATTACAAATACAATAAAACTAAAAGGACTGCATATATGTTCTGTCAGGGTTATTTTTATTTTTTGTCCCTGTGTTCATTAAGTTTCCAGTTGGCCTGTCCCTCTGACCTATAGTTTTCTTTCGTTTCCTGATTGTTATTCTGTTCACCTGTTAGTTCCAATTGATGTTTCAAAAAACATGACAGAGGCTGAGGACGCGCTTGCTGCAAGGTGGTCGGAGATTGGAGCGGTATGTGGTATGGCTGGACAAAGAGACTATCCGTTGCGCTCTTCCCGTGTGCGAGTATCCCCTGATCAAACTGATTAATCTCATCCTTTATTTCTGCGGTTCTAATTTTAAAGAAATAATTAAGAAATAAGATTCTATGTCTCGTCGTCCAACCCTCGCCTGGATCCCCCACATACCGCACCAATGGCTCGGACCGCCTGCCACCCCCGTATCATCCAAAGCTCCATCGTCTTCCTCGGCCGCCGCTCGCACAAGCCGGCCGCCCTCTCATGTGGCAAACCACTGAAGTATTATGGATATGGCACTCCCTCTGGAGTTCTCTGGCCCTGTTCTTTCTCCTTCATCTCCTACGGTCCCGTCCAGCCCTCCAGTGCCCACACCTCCAACTGTTATACTACATTTTTGTACTTTTACTGTACTAAAGTATGAATAAATATGTAAACTATTATTGGTATAATAAATCAAGAATAATGCATTTTGTATTTTATCTTTAACTGTAGAACCTGCAAATATATTCAGCCAACACACTGTAAATGCATCGTCTGCTGTTTATTTTAACTACTTTTCAGTACACCACATTAAGTAGGCTACAGTATGCCACTTAGTACTGTGAGACTTTGAATGTTAGATATTAACATTGGTATGATGAAAGCAACTCGGCTACATCAAATACAATTCATAGTGGATGTGAATAATCAAACACTGACAATAATCAGTCATATTTGCAGTCATATGGGGCCCCCTAAATAAAATTCTGCTTAGGGCCCCATAAAGGCTCGGACTGGCCCTGAATTTTGAGCATAACTGCAGGTATAAAAGCATTAGATATCATGTTTTGTTTTTGTTTTTTTCTTTGTACAATGATTTGTCATGTCCTTTCTAGTTTTTTCTTCTCAGATAGAAAGTCTTAAAGGGGCCATCACATGCAAAATTGATTTTTACTGTACATATCGTTTGAACATAAATGTGTGTACAGAACCACCCTATTATGATAAAAATCCAATTTAGTAGGGTGTTGCTGTTTGGGGAAGGAGTATGTGGACATCAGTAAAATTAAAAATAGGAATGGTATGAACTAATTACAGTTAATTTTAAAAACTAGCAGGGTTTGTTTGAACGAGAATAGCTAGATCTATGCCCAAACAGCCTGTCTATTAAATGATAACAAAACAATACAATGGAGCAAAACCACATAACAAATACAGACAACATTACGATCCAAAAACACACAATGCAAACAGAGGGCTATAAACGCACTAAACAGTGAGCAGGTCAGAGTAATTGCTCCACAAATTATTAACCAGAACAAAACATGACAACCAGAAGCTGAATACAAAGTTTAAAGAAGGATATAAATTCCTCAAAATGATGACATGAGGACAAAACTGTTAGTGTTGCAGTATCAGTAAATGATCTGATAATGAGAAACTAATCGAGGAGGGAGTGATTTAATGACAAACCATTACAAACCTATTAAGTCATAAAACAATTCTTATATGACTGGACTGAGAATGAATGAGGCAGTCTATTTTTATTGATATTATCCCTCAAGGAATTTTTTATCCTTTTTTTTTTGCTGAACTGTTTCATTTTACAAATTGTGCTGATTCCATACCATGCTGATTTCATCCGAACAAAAATAGTGGAGTCTCAGTCCATTTTACATTCACAACGTAGTTATTGATTGTTTCTTTTTAACACTAACCACCTAACTTAAACATAAATTCATATGTCTTCAAAAATGTTTTATTGCCCTACAGTTAAAAAAAAATCCAGCTGATGAACAATAAAAACACTGACAAACAATCAGAATCCATCCTGCATTAAAGAGCACTACAAGTCAAAAATATCCTGCTTTATGAGTTGATGGAGTTTGTGTGTAGTGCAGAGATGTTGGTGACCTGTTTAAACCATCACAATCATTAAATAAGCAGCCAATGAATAAGCGTTCCGTCATGGTATATAAGTCTGCAGTTTATGCCCCATGACCATAGACTGTAAAAAATATGGACGTAGTGTCCGTGACATCACCCATAGGTTTCTGAAGAGCATTTTTGAAGCTCTTAGTGGGCGGGAGTCGGCCGTCACCATCTTGGAATCGCGTCACTGCATGTCACTCCCAGATAATCGAAACTGGGCAAAGAGACGAGACGTGGGTGGAGCTGGTTGCTGAAACTACACCTGCCTAGCACGACGGTGGTGACAGCAGCGGTAATCCACCTGTCACTCAAGTGGCCACGCCCTAAATTATGCAGAACTTTAAGGCTCAATATAAATTAAACGGATGAGTTATAAAAAAAATTCACTCCCCACACAGTTGTACATGAAGGGCAAAATTAGCTATATAGACCAAAAACACTTTGTACCAGGCTGTAAACATTTTTTTTTCTGCCGTAAAGTTGGGCATTTTAACATGGGGAGTCTATGGGATTGACCTTTTGCAGCCAGTCTCTAGCGGCCAGTCGATGAATTGCAATTTTAGTCACAGTTTTAGTGTTGGCTTCAAGAAGGAGACCGGGAGGTTGCCATGGTCGATAACCCGCCCCTTTCCTCCGTTGCCATGAATATCAGAGGTATGTGTTTTCGTTTAGTGCCGCATCAGATTACCGAGATATCTGGTGCGACGTGCTGCTTACTGTCAGGTAAGTTTAATGCTTGTGCTTTGGGGTATTGCGGGAGCTGGTTCTATTTTAACACGGGATACAGTTTTGTGTTTCAGTGCGGTGTGCCATCAGTGTCCCTGCGGGGTGGCATCAGTGTTCTTACGCAAACCAGTTTTTTTGTTATCTATTTGTGTTTTGTTAAATGGACATTTAATTAATTGATTTTTCTTTAATGTGATTTATTGATGTTTGTATCTTGTTACTCATTTATGGTTTGTTATTTGCCATTTTGATTAATTGATTTATGTTCTTTGTTTTCTATTGTGACTTTTCTCTTTGTGTGTTTTCTTTGTTTTGGAAATGTGAAGCGGGCTGATTGTTGGCTGCCCCGTGAGGCATTACTCCACCGGGGTTGTCACTATTGCTGTGTCATTATTATTGTGTCATATTTGCAGTGCATTTTGTGGGTGTGATTCTGATTGGCATGGGTTTCTTTTCTTATTTTTGCAAGCCTGGTGCTGCTATATGAGCCCGCTTCTTACATTAGAACCCCAATACCTTACATACCTTATCTTTCTTTATCTTGTGTTTTTCTTTGGTTCGGTTTGTGATCTTCGATTTAAGGATTCTTGATTGTCAAGTAAATTTTATGATGGTTGGCCAATAATGTTTTAACTCTAATAAAGGATATTTTTGTATGTAACGTCACACCTCTTATTTGAAGTAGACCGTACCTGTGTACTTTTGGTTCAGGATGTTTTCCCCGTGCTTTTGGTGTGGCGTAGTCACTACAGTTTAGACACTTACTACAGTAGCATAAAGTTGCATGTTGCGGTCATCGAAAAGACTGTATCTAAAGTTATCATATGGATATTTTGTTTTTAAAATCATTAACCTTTAACAGACTAAAAAATTAATTTTGTCTGTATGAACGTAAGAAAAACAATGTCAACAGATCAAACATTTAACTAACTGAATCAAAGCTTTGATGTTCTTTTTTATTTTTTCCCCAGTATGATATAATTAGCACATGATTGCCAGTATTTAATGCATGATTAAACATGCCAGTTATTGTGACGCACCCTCATGATTTACAGCCTTCCTGATAACATAATGCAGTGGGCTGAGCTTCTCAGTCTATAAAATATTGACACAGTTCTACAGATTCTCATTACCATCATCATCATCATCATCATCATCATCATTTCCAACTACTGTACACAGGAGATGATCATCAGATACTTGAGAAGAAGGAAAATGTCTGGATCTGAAGGCACAAAAGATGGTGAGAGTTTTTGATGTATATAAAAAAAAGATGAATCAGAAAAGTGAAGGTATGACTTTTACTTGATAAATCAAAGTTATGAGAGCTAGTCAATTTTTATTTATTTATTTATTTATTTTTTTTATAGGACATATTCCAATACCAAATTTCAAAGCAGTTTTACAACCTCCAGTAATTATGCAGTGTCACTATAAATTATGATCAAATGATTTACAGTCAGGTGCAATACACTTTTTATACTGTATAGCTCACACTGTAAAAATGGGGCCAAAAACAAAAGTTTTGAGTTTATATATTTTAAATGCAAATGTTAATATTGAGTTGGTCCCCGAATAATGGCTTCCACTGTTCTGTGAACGTTTTCCACAAGATTTTGGAGATTTCTGGAGCTCATTCATCTAGTTCAATGGGGATGAGGTCAGTGCTCTGTGGCAGCGATTATACTGGTCAGCATCTCAAAACAGCATCTTTATGTCTTCTGTGTAGTTATCATCTTAAACCAGAGGGCATCTTGTCTCAGTTGGTTAAGTTATATTTAGTTTTAAGTTAATACACTTAACAAACTGATATCTTTTGTCTTGTAGATCTTCAATGATCCCATTTAGGACACATGGAGCTGCACCCTCTGCTGGTGAAGATCATCGACACTCCTCAGTTTCAGAGACTGAGACGCATCAAACAACTGGGAGGAGCATATCTGGTGTATCCGGGCGCTTCTCACAATCGCTTTGAACACTCTCTTGGGTGAGATATTATTATATTCAAAGGTTTATTATATTCTATTCAGTCTTCAGTTCTGTGAAACTGTAGAAAGCCATGGCTAAACATCATACCAATGAATTCATTTATTGAACATTTTAAGATGATTATTTTTTGTATCAGTCAGTCTACTCAGTACAAATGCTATAGGTTTAGTGAACTAAAATGTTGTGTTTTAGTGTGGTGTATTTAGCACGTTGTCTGGTGAAAGTTCTTCACGACAATCAGCCAGAACTCAATATTACCGAACGGGATTTCCTGTGTGTTCAGATCGCTGGTCTGTGTCACGACTTGGGTGAGGAGCACTAATGCTTATGGAAACATGAAATCATCCAGCAAAAAAAAAAAAAAAAACTGCACCTTTTATTAGGCCTCACTGGCCTTACTTGAACAATTAATATGTGTGATTTTTCCTCTTATTATTTTCTCTTACAGAAAAAAAAAAATACTGTTTTTGTATTTCTTATGGGGTTAACCCATTTTTTTCCTTTTTATGTTTTAGGTCATGGTCCACTTTCTCATGTATTTGATGGTCTGGTTATTCCTGAAGCCAAAAAAATAAAAATATCCAAAGGTAAGTACTTGTGTGAAATAAAATATAATCAGAAAGATCTGTAGACATGGAAGTTTCACTCTTGTGTCACTGGACGTGCAGACAAGCTGTTTGTTGGAACAAACCACCTGAGAGTTTTGTTTTTCTTCTTCTTCTTAGGCCTGCCTGATGACATCCCTGAAAAGTGGAAGGTGAACAATTTTAAGGCTGCAACAACTGATTGATAAGATTGTAGAAAGCAAATTTTAGATGAACATATATTTAAGCCTTTCATGATCGCTTACACACATTGACTCCTCTAGTCACATATGTATCTATGATCTTTCTGTTTTAACCAACAGCATGAGCAGATGTCAGTTCTAATGTTCGATGACATTGTGAAGAGTCTGAAGGCTGAGAATGAAGACGTGTTGAAAGAACATGGACTGGATGATAAAGACGTCACCTTCATTAAAGAGTTAATCGAAGGAGCGAAAACTTCAGAGGTGCATTATAGATGTGTTTAATTAAACTGATGTATTTTCAGTCTTTAGTGGAAAATGTTAATGTAAATCTTTTTCAGTGGGACAGAGATGAAGACAAATCCTTCCCGTATGAGATTGTAGCAAATAAACAGAACGGCATCGATGTGGACAAATGGGATTATTTTGCTCGGTCAATATTATTAGGTCATTTGTAAAGATATGCTATATGTTTAACTTGATTTAATTACTTTTCATTCCATTCCTCTAAATGAAGTGCTTCCTTGAGTATCAAGACATTGAAAAGTCAATGAACTGAATTGATCAATGACAACTTAACGGCTAAAACTTTTAATTAATGTTTTTTGTTCTAATTTTACAGAGGAGCTGAAATAAAACATGTATTATTATTATTAATAAATATTATTATTAATTCACCCTTGTCTTGTTCATTTGATAATGTGACCTCAAGGCATCTATGAACAAGCTGGTTTACAAATGATCCTGTCATTTCTGTACCCATTTTTAATGGTCATTTCACAGGGACTGTCATCACCTGGGCATTCAAAACAGCTTTGACCATCAGCGTCTGCTGAAGTTTGCTCGAGTCTGTGAAGTGAATGGAAGAAAACACATCTGCTTCAGAGACAAGGTGCCTGATTCAATGATCACACACACACACACACACACACACACACACTTATGCCTGGTTTATTATCCTTGTGGGGACTCACTCCTGTGTGACTATTCAAGTAAAACAGAATCTTCATGTGCATACATGTTTGGAAAAATGCCAATTTTATGGTGATTGACAGTCAGTTTAAAGTGACCTGTTCAACTTTTTCTCTGTTTGGGTGTTTCAGTTTTATGATGAATAAATTGATCAATGTTAGAATTGTCTGTGTGTATTTGCGTGTGCTTTACCCAAGGCACATTAACCATTGGGCTAGGAGCTGACTCCGAGCAAGGAGGGGGCCCGTGATTGGCTGTGGAGTAGAGTAGATTGACAGGCCATGGTAGCGACGATAGCCAAAGCCCCACCACGCCCCCCACATATTTGCGCTATTAGGAGCTTTTCCGTAAATTCCATGCATTACCATTAGAGATTAAAACTTCGCGTTTGAATTTGGTTTACAAATTCAATGCATTTATTCTATATTTTACTTTTGAACGACCTGTGCACCATGATCGCTGCGCCTAATGTCCGCATTCACCTCTCTTCACTTCGTTCTGGCATAATCTGGAAATGGTACGCAATAAAATTTATCTTCGATAAATAAAAATGTCAGCTTTTCTAAAAACAAAGAGCGCTATCTGAAAAAATGAGGAGAGGGAAAAACATGAGTTAGTCACATCACCATCTAGGTTATTTTACTAAAGCTGGTGATGGTGTGAAAGTTGTGGAATACCAAGTGGACCGGGCACATGGAGCAGATAAAAACACAGCGTCACTGTTCCCACAGATTTAAGTTTAGTTTGATTATAAACTTACTGGATGTATAGCCTATTGCTTTTTGTGTTTGAACAACGTATATTCGCTTATGGGTTGAGAGAGAACCTGGTTGAAATATGTAAATCATTTTGCGCGTCATGATGTTGGCTAAGCCTTTTATTTAATTGCATATGAAGCGTTGTGGTTTAAAACAAATTTAACTGTTCAAGGACATTAAGCAGCAAGGCAGAATTAATTTTGGCAAATGCGCGCGTTAAGATGATTTCAGCCTGATACGCGCAGCGCGCACCTGCTCGTACAGCCTGACTAAATTTGACTTCTTTTTCGCGCCTTGCAATTAAACGTTCAAATACACATAGTTACGTGCCAAAATGCCTGTCTCCTCATCAACGCAGTCATTTGTGTCTTAAAAATGAACGTAGTGTAAGGTAAAGCATGTGTAGTAGTAGGCCTTGTCATTATATGATGAGATTTTAAAGGGATAGTTCACCCAAAAATAAAAATACTGTCATCATATACTCACCCTCAAGTTGCTCTAAACCTGTAAAAATTTCTTTGTTCTCCTCAACATTTCTGGTCCCCACTGACTCCAACAGTGTTTTTTTTTTTCATACTATGAAGGGGGGTCCAGCAACTGTTTGTTTACCAGTACTATATTTTTTTGCGTTCAACAGCAGAAGGAAACTCATACAGGTTTAGAACAACAACAGAATTTGTGAGAACTATTCCTCTAAAGCAGCCTAGATGCTGTTACCATTTGTGTCAAACATTAGAAAGAAATCACTCACTGTCCTTGACTAAATCACTGAATTACGTTTTTTTTTCGTTCTATTGTAAGTCGTGACTGTTTACTTACAATTTTTTTTTTTTTTTTTGAATTATGAAATTTTAATGCAAAAAATCCTATTTAAAGAATATATATATATATCATTATTTATATACATCATTATATATATCAGTATATATATAATTACTGTGATGGGGGGCCCTGCAGTAAGTCATAGCCCCGGGGCCCCCTGAGGTCTTAATGCGGCCCTGGCTTTACCCATGTTTTGCGTGCTTGACGAAAATGTGAGATTTAATGTGAGCACTGCATTATGGGATCTCTGACACACAGGTGTTTGTCTGTTTAACAGGAGGCTGATAATGTTTATGACATGTTTCGCACCCGATACACTCTCCATCGTCAGGCCTATCAGCACAAGATTGCCAACATCATTGAAGACATGTGAGTTTCTCTGTGCAAGAAGAAGATGTGGATATAAAACACATACCTGCAGATACCAAACAATGAATGTCATGTCTGTGCTGCCATGATATTAAAATGCTGCATCAACAAATTCTTCTTTTATGAAGATTATACAAATTCAGCTTTGTGGCTGTACTTTCTATGAATGTTAAAACAAACACTAACTCCCATGTTTGTCTCTCTGTTAGGTTTGCAAAAGCACTCATACAAGCTGATCGTGACCTTCACGAAGGAAAACCTGAAGATATGTTGAAGATTTCTGAGGCCATTAAGACAGTAGACGACTACAGCAAACTCACAGGTCAGATAAAAGATGTGCTGAAAGTAAAATATACAGTGTTGAGGGTAACTTTATTTCAAGTAACTAGTAAAGCAATGCATTACTTTTTAATTTACAAGAAAATATCTGAGTTACTTTTTTCCCATTTATTGGTTGAAATCTCTCCTGTCGCAATGTTGAGAGAAATCGGGAGCAAGATGTTACTTCAGTTCTAGACTAAATGTGAACATGCATTAATTCATCTCACTTACAAAAAAAACTTTAGTATTCCTCAAAATGAATAATAATAATAAAAAAAGTGAAATGCAACTTAGAATATGATGCAAACCTGCAATAATTAAATATGTTAAATAAATATCAAATATCCTTTATGTATTTAAATGAATTGAAACGAATGAAAAGTAACAAAGTAACATAACATTCTGTTTTGGGGATTCATGGTTATGTGTCTCAAAATAGTATATGTAAAATAATATATTTCTATTATTAAAATAATGATTTCTATTATTTACATATGAGATGATTCTGGAAAATCCCTATTTAGTTTTAATAATGAATCTTCTGTCTTCTGTCAGATGAGATCTTTGAGCAGATCGCTTCCTCCACTGCTGAAAACCTGCAGGAAGCTTGAGACATCTTGAATAAGATCGTTAGAAGAAAACTGCCAAAGTTTGTTGGAGAAGCTCGACTGACTGAGAAAAACAAATCAAAGGTTGGACAGAAACTGAAAAAAAAAAACACATTGGTCTAGTGTTTAACAAATATTCAAATAGTATTTGAGAAGTGGCATAGAAGCACAAAGAGTCAGTCCAAATATGATTACAAACATGATTATTTAAATTCTTATGGCCACAAAACAGTCACAAAAACAGACCAGTAACTGACTAACTTTCTCAAATCAGGAGGAGCTGACAGAAACATGGAAAGCCGCAGTAGAGAAATACAAACCTACACTGTAAAAAATTGCACTGTAAAATAACAGTAATTTACTGGCAGCTGTGGTTGCCAGCATTATACTGTTATTTTATAGCTCTCTATCGTTAATTTACAGCTCTTCATTTTTACAGTATGTTACCGTTATTATACCATGTGGTAACTCATTTTATTTTGGAAACCGATTGATTCAAACCATTTGAGTTTTAAAAAAACTATTGTTTATATGGTGTTAATACAATGAACTTTTTTAATTTGAGTCCATTAAGAATAATATTTCTTAATATAAACCCACAAACACTTAAAGTGTAATAAAGAAGCAATCGACTTTTACTCAAATCTTTATAGACTGTCATTAACAAAAGCACAAATTTGTGTAATAAAGTGCTTAAAGAGATTGTCACTATATCAGCAGTTCCACAATTACTGTCTTTAAATAAAGCAGCAAAACATCAGTGTTTGTGGCTCATCATTGCCTGAAGCACAAGCTCTACTCTCCAGCACAATGGTGACCCACAAAACTAAATTAAACTGACAGATCTCTCTTGTACAAAAACACATCAGTTAGGCACAATCAAATATTTACTCTCCTTACCAGTTAATGACTTTCCATAATTGTTTTTCTATGAACATTCACTAATATTTTAGTGAAAATAACTTGATTTGCTTGGTAAATCTGACTGTTATGTTTTACAGTATATTACTGTTTTTTCTTGAATTAACAGTAATCAACTGGCAGCTCTGGTTGCCAGCATGTTACTGTTTTTCTACAGTGTGTTGCCGTAAATTAATTACAGTTTATTACTGTTAAATTACATTTCATGCTGTTTTTTTTCTATCATACATCTTTAACCCTTTAAAACCCACAGCAAAATCCTCAGTTTTAAATGAACACTTCTAATGTGTCAACACTACAGAGTGTTTGAGTAACACTGAATTAGTGCTGAAGTTAATGAGATAATTATATGATTGATCACGTTCTGATTGAGCATTACTGATGAACACCAGCTGTTAACAAACAAAATTGCTGAATGAAAGAAAAACACAAGAACAACTGACTTCAGCCACAGCCTTAGATGACATCAACTGAAATAAAAGAAGTTTTAAATGAGCACTTTAGATCTTTTGCTGTGACACACTTGGTTGAAAAAAAAAAAGCAACAACAAATAAACACACACTCAAAAATAAACTCTTAATGAGTCTAACAAGACTCAAAATCACTTCAAAAGATGACATTCATGCCCAACTAGACATAGCTGACATCAACTGACCAGCATTGCTGTAACTAATGCATCATAAAAACCCAGTTACAGCAAATATATGTATGTTTTAATGTCAAGAGTCAGGAGCCCAATTAAAGCAAACACTGATCTCCACAATGGTATCGTCAAACAAAACAATAAAACATCATCATCTAAACATCTGTTCATTCTCAATAAGACCTTCTATAGACATCTGACAGAAATAAAATCAGTCTGGTTAGAAATGTGTGAAGTTGGTAAAGCTGTGTGTTGAGTTGTTTTAAATGTTCAGTTGATTTCATCTAAGGCTGTGGCTGAAGTCAGTTCTATAGTTCTTGTGTTTGTCTTGTTTCTCTTTCAATCAGTGATTCTGCTCATTAACAGCAGCTGTTCGTCAGTGTCTGAAGTCACTCATTAGTTTTCATTATCTCTGTAAGGTGGACTATATTAGTAAACTCATGTAGGGAATAGTGAATGAGGGGGTAGAGTTTGATTTTAAACACAGTCTCTGAGTGTCGATTTTGAACGCTGTTAATTCACCATACATAGCAGCAGGCTACTTTTTCGAAAATGACAAATAATACCCAGAATGCACTGTTTTAATGGAAAACAGCATGTTACTGTCAAAATTTGGCCGTCTTTTTACAGCAATTTTTAACAGTGTACTGACCCGACTGTTTCTCTGAAGGCTGAAGATTTCACAGTTCATGTAAGTTATGTTTTATTTCAGCGCTGATTTGCAAGCTTAAACTAGACTGCAGGTGTTTAGATGCAGGTTTTTGCACTGAAATAAGATGTTCAGCTGTTTATTGAATTCACCCCTTCATCTCTGCCTCATTTCATCTGTTATTCAGGTGGTTGATCTGGATCACGGCATGAAGGACAAAAACCCCATTGAAAAAGTCTATTTCTACAGCAAGAGGAAACGCAATGAAGCTTCTGCCATAAAAAATTATCAAGTAAGAAAGAACTGATGGGAATGAGGAGGAGGAGGAGAAGAAGAAGGTGGAGGAGGCTGAGAAGTGCTTTCAGAAATGGTGTGAGTCCACATTTGGACCCCATTAATGTGTGTATGGTTTGTAATATATGATATTTAACATTGTGGCTGCACGATCAGTATATATAAATGAACTTATATAGAAATAGTGCTGGTAGTGTTGTTAATTAATGTAATTTTGGGTGGACTCTCCATTTAAGTAGTACACTTTATTAGAGTTACGTCAATACAATCATATATTATTAAGTATGCACATTTAATCTGCTGGAGAATAACTGCAAGACAGCTTAAGATACCTGCAGTTTAATTACATTCCCAATAATAGCAATGCAAATATAGTTGTACAAACTGTTGTATTTCTAGGGTATTATAGCTAAAGTTCATTGCAACTCAAGTTCATCTCAATACAGCACAACTGCAGATCAGCCCAGATAGTAGAATTGCAGCTTTTTTAAACTGAACTGAACAGCAGTTGATAGCAACTATAATTCTCTTTTAATGCATTTTTTTGAATATTTGTTAGTTAATCTTCACCTTTAAAAATAAACGTTTCAAACACAGTGTTCAGATATTTGTTATTTTCTTTGTCTACTTTCACTTTCACTTTGACTCATATGAAGGACGCTCGTGCTCCCTCTAGTGGCGCACAGCAGCAGCAGCACATTCTCATATGAGACTCAGAGCAGCTGTGCAAGCTATTTATGCGACTGAAAACACAGTATAAATGATAATTAAACTTACCATGGGAACTACGATATCAGAACTGCTCTATGCAGTTTAATAATAATAATAATAATAACTTAATGTTGATGTTCAGAACTCTGTTACATGACAACCACTACTTACTCTTTAATAATAGCCTGTCAGCATTCATTTACTCATCTAACTCTCATAAAGAATCGACTAACAATGAGTCTGCATTTGATGAACTCTCTGAACACATCTTTCCACAAACAAGGACGGTCCATATTACTCTGTAAATATGAAATCAATTTACTGACAGCTGTGTTTTAAAAAGCTTTGCTCTAAAATGTTATCCAAATATATTTAACAGTAAAAAAATCAAACATTGCTTCCATTAGTTGGTAGAAAACACATTATGCTGTAAGGCTGAGAAAAGAAAATCAAACGCATACAAACTCGAAAGGGTGTATACAGACGTCAAGAATAAAAGATAAAACGGGTCAGGCAGGGCAACTTTTTCTTTTAGGGGGCACACTTTTAAAATCTAACCTACTTTCAGTAATATTCATTTAGTCATTTTTCACCATGTCAAGTATCACTGTGATATTTTAAAGTAAACTATAACAAGATAAGATCCTGGTCTATGATCAGGAAGAGTTCAGAGGCAATGAGCGCTTGATCACAGGAGACTGTCCTTCATTAGATGACTGTGGTATAACAGAGGTCCACTCCTGTAAGGTGCACAGAGGTTTCTGGAAGCTTTATGAAGGTCCGAACTACAATGAGGCAGAGTACAGACTGGAGCCGGAAGAGGTATAAAACTCTGATGGTGCTACTATTCCTTGCTTTTAAAAAGAATTGTAGTTCTTTGAAACTCCCTTATTAAAATCGCCACAGGACTTTCCACTTTTGGTACTTCTCTTGGCGCGCTTGTCAAAGCGGTTCCTATGGCAGACCATCTAGATGTACCATACACGCAGTTAATAAGATGGTCAGGTGATTAACCATTGAGGTGATGATTTGAGTCATTAATTAAAGACCCCTTACCTGATGTTGTAAACCTTAGAATCACCGAGGGAGAAATAACCAAAATTTTGACGTGACTACCGCCAGGTGGTCGTCCAGTGGTAGTTTGCTTATTTACATAAATCATATCTTTAATACTAAGATTTTGTTTGAGGCTGCGCTTATTGTTGCGAAGGTTGAAACAATGATTGACCAAAGCTCAAGTCACCCGTGATGTTTTTGCTTGTTTCGCGAAAGCTGCGGCCTTGACGATCCACAGAATTAGCACTTCCTACATTTGGGAAAAGATTTTATTTTGCAAACTGTTTAAAAAGAAATGTACACAGAGCGCATGGGCAATAAAAGGAACTGACCCATGAATTCAAGCAATGGTGACGCCAAACGGCGTATTCTGGATAACGACAGATCGGCACCAGACTTTCTAATAATTTATTCATGCCGCAATGCATGATGGGAGTCATGGATGAGTTCTGATTGGCTACAACACACTTTTTGATGGTCACCGTTGTTGTGATTCTCACACTGATTCTTCATGTCTGTGTGTCTAAGTTAAGATAAACTTTTTTTCATCATCTGTCTGATTATGGCAAAACTGATTGATCTTTTGTTCACAGTTTTTTTTTTTTACAATCTGTAAGGAAATTCTATGTCAAACACTCAAGTCACTATATGATGATTAAGTCAAGCACAGTCAAAGCCATCTTATTGACATTTGCTCTTGGCTTGTCTGGCTGTTATAACT
The DNA here is from genome assembly GCA_012976165.1 of Labeo catla. Classification (NCBI taxonomy): domain Eukaryota; kingdom Metazoa; phylum Chordata; class Actinopteri; order Cypriniformes; family Cyprinidae; genus Labeo; species Labeo catla. Next base: position 80,483 of record VONZ01001906.1, read on the forward strand.
CAGTAATTGCAGCCAAACAAGACCTAATGTTGATGATTTAAGGGTCAAGAGCCCAACTAATGCAAACACTGACTACTATAATGGTTGCTTAAAAATGTTGGTTTTCAATAATGATCAATCATCACTTCGTTAATCACCTAATTTTATCGTTAACTTCAACACTGCTTCAGTGTTTATATGTGTCCACACTCAGAGTGTTAAATTAACACTGGGGATTTTGCTGTGTATAGCATTTTATTACTTCAACAAACATGGTGCTAAATAGAAACAATCACAGGGGCTTGTATTACTACAATAGTAGTAAATATATTTACTACAATGGCAAAATGTCTTCATCTTTTAGCTTCAATCACTTTTATGCTTTTCTAAGGTCAAAAGGTCTTATGTGGGAAATATTTCCATATGGGGGCCTTAGGGGCAAAAAGATCTTCAGGAAATACACTGTATGTTAATGTTGTTTTTAATCCTTATTAAAAAGAGTTAAGAGTTAGAGATCCTTATTCAGAGGCTTAACAGGTTCTTTGTATGGCAGTGGTGCTATATAGCACCTTAACGACCCCAAAGAACCTCTGAAGAACCGCTGAAGAACCAGACAGGGGCTTGACCGGTTCTTTATACACTAACGGTGCTCGTTCTCTTAAACATGTGAGAATGTAAAATCTGACCATTAACCCATCCATCCTTCACTGTTGTTGACCTCTAAAGTAGGGCTATCAATTTTAATGTATGTGTAATTATAATAAAAATGCTGAAATCAGTGAACACTGAGAATTTGTGCAGCTGACACTTAAAGATTTCAGGCTAACTATAAAACTAGGAAAACACACACACACACACAAACACACACTGAATGGCTTATATTTCACAAATGTTTAACTAAAACCTGCAAGTTGTTTATAATCATACACTGCAGCTCCAATGAAAAATGTGAATTATTGATGTATTGCTTTATTGTTGATGTTATTGCACTGATGTCATTGTTTATGTCATACCTTTATGTAACTTACATTTAGAGAGCATGATTTGTAACTATGTGACAAAAAACAACTGTCATCTGTTTTTGTGCTGGAGGTCAAGAACAGTAATATAAATATACAAGTATTTTAATTAGTAATTCCAAATGTATATATCTGAAGACTGTTACTGATAAAGCTTATAAAAATAAATGCAAGAGTAAGTAATGTTAACAGCTCAGAAACATGTACACTGAGGAATCAACAAATGTACTACATATATATGAAATGCATTCATGAAATGTGCTCATTTGTGTAGGCAAACAGTCCTTTAAATAAAGCACAATATGAATTTCTTGAAACAGAGCAGACGGGACTGTTAGTATTGCAGTATCAGTAAATGATTTGATAATGATAAATTAATCGAGAAGGGAGTGATTTAACGACCATTACAACCCAATCGACTCATAAACAGTTGTTATGACCGGTCTGAGAATGTTATAAGTCCAAAGTCTGTATTGTTTTTCTTTTATTGACATTATCCCTAGGAAGGAATTTCCTCAATTACTGTTTATTCTGAAAGGTTTTGTTTTACAGATTTCACAAACATTTAGAATAAACAAAGTGCTTTTGATGAGCCCTCAGTTCATTTCACATTCATACTGTTGTTGCTTTGGAATCTGCTCCACTTTAATATTATTTGTATTGTAATACTGTTAATAGATACAGTACATTGTTGAGTACAATAAAATCTGTCAAATTGAGTACCTTATTTATTTATTTATTTATTTATTTTTAATTACGGATTTATAATAAATAGGTTAACACCCTGAACATATAATAAACACATTCATGTGAAACAAATATAAATAAATAAATGAATAAATAAAAAGTTGTAATGCTCTTCATAAAAAACAAAACAAAAATAATTTCATTACAAGTATAATAAAACTGAAATCACTGCATAATTATGTTCATTGCAAAGACACTGTGACATTTACTGTTTCAAATCGTTACTGACAGCCTCACACACACACACACACACACACACACTCTCTCTCTCTCTCTCTCTTATGTACAACAGTTATATTTCACAACCATGTCTCTCCACTTCTTACTGCTGATGGTTTTTGTTTGATCTCTGTGTTCATATTTCATTTTTAAAATCATCAGCCTTTAACAGCCTAAAAAAATGCATTATGTCGTCAACATAACAGAAACAGACAGAAAGACAGCAAAGAGAAAGTAAGGTTTTCATTAATATTTCCATTAAAAGTCGTTCATTTCCAGTAAGAGCTCACGCCCCCATCAGGACACTCACAGAGGAACACGTTCAGGAGAACAACATGACCAGGACTGCCAGTGTTTAATGCAGATGATCAAACCTGCCAGTCATTGTGACACACCCTCATCAGTTAAAGCCCTGATAACATGCTGCATAAAATCTCATAAAATCTCTACACATTTCTACAGATCCTCATCATTTCCAACACGAGAACATCATCAGATACTTAAGAAAAAGAGATGGCTGGATATGAAGACATAAAAGACAGTGAGACAGTTCTTTATAAGATGTATCAAAAAACTGAAGGTAAAAAAGTAAAATCTGTATTTTTCAAATCAGTTTTAGAAATATCAGAATGCAATGAAGGGTTACAAAATTCAATGACATGTAAATATTTTAATTAGTTATAATTTTTAGTTTTAAAGCTTAAGTCAAGACTGTATATCTCTAACAGATATAAAATTGCATATTTTCTCTGCAGATGATTTGCAGAAATGCTCCTTACGCTTTTCAAAGGATCAGAAGTCAAGTGAAACATTAAAATAGAAGCAGAAAATCTCCTCTATGGGAAATGATGTCCTGCTCAGAACTGGTGTGAAGCTGTTATCAGGACTGCCAGTGTTATTTACCACACATGAGTGCATTTGATAATGCTACTATTTTACTATCTTAAATGTGCAGTTTATACTATGATTTAATTAAAACTACAATGCAAATAATGTTTAAAACACACATTCACTACGGCACATCATTGTATATTATGTTATTTGTTGTGTGCTCTCGCTGCAGAGTAAAAGAGCACAAACTGTACTAAGGCACTACACACCTACTCGAAATGTTTGCATATAGAGAGCTAGTCAATTAAATTTATTTGCATAGCAGAGTTTCCAACGCAAAGCAGTTTTACAACCTCCAGTAAACATGCGGTGACCCAGCCAGGCACAATGCACTGTTTACACTTTTCTGTGTAGATACAATATATGCCTAAAATCAAAGGTTTCAAAAGGTGAACCTTTCAGTGAACATTTCTTAAAAGAACCATTTTTTTTCCCTTAGTGTTGAGGACATATTATTAATTTAGGTTTTCACCTTTTTTACTTCTAAAAGGTTTTTATTAGTGCTGTATGAGCCTGTTTGCAAAGGTTCTGCTGCATGCTGGTATTACAGGTTTTGTGGTTCATTATTGCCCTTTGCATCTTTGTGTTTCTTATTGTTTGCATTTGTGGGACCAATATGATGCAAGTACACAATTTGGATGACAATTTATTACTTTTATATTGACATATGTAATATGTTTAAATTGAGTACTGCCCCTTTAAGAATACCGGCAGTTGAGAGTGCGGTTTGTGCGCGTGTGGAGTAGCACAGTTCCCCTTCAGTCGTTTCACTATGACGTTACATATGGGAACTGGCCTGAGAGACCAATCATCTCTGAGCCTTATTCAAAAGGCCAATGAACATTGGCGAGTGGTATTTGCATGCCGAGCCACTCCCCCGTACATACGGGTATATAAGATGGCGGTGTGCAACCACTCATTCAGATTTTCGCTTCGGAGCCTCGTCTCGAGCCTGGAAGAGAAACAAAGAAAAAAGACTTCCTGTTTTAAGAGTTCCTGCTCTCTCTCCGCTGGCGTGCTGCCAACACTAAAAGAGCTTAATCTAAAAGAGCATTTGGCAGCCGCCAGCGAGATCCTGCGGGCTGCCGTTTTCACAGCAAACAAGAGCCTTTGCAAACCAGCGAGCCCCCCGTTTGAGTGCACAGTTGTGCCGCGGTTCTCCCTGGGCAAACCGGGATCTAAAAGAGCAAATTTCTCACGGCTGTCGAGGGCATTTTTCCCGGGATGTCTCTCCGGCCGTGCGCTTCTGGATGTGGTAGTTTCCTCACCTCGCTGGACAGACATGATCACTGCCTCACGTGCCTGGGCCGAGAGCACGCTGAGGCAGCATTCACGGATGGTTCATGCGTTGATTGCGAACGCATGACCATGGCCGCGTTAAAGTCCCGCCACTCGTTCGTGAGTAGGCT